>JAMKCH010012310.1:0-51067 GCA_023653785.1 Ophioderma brevispina
GTATGGCTGCTTTGAGAATTAACGCTTGCGGGGTATCGTTATGTAGCTATACTTGTTACAGACGTGCAAAATCTGATTTAAAAAAAATCGATTTGATGATTTGGCAAATTACTGATATAATGATATATCTCTGGTTTCAATTCATCGCAGCAAACATAATACCTTTATTCTCTAAGCATAGACCAGCTAGCTAATCTATGTAGATTATCCAAATGGACATGCATGCATAATGCATGTCATACTTGCAAAAGTAAAATGGCATATGGCATATATCGACTTCAAGTGGCATAACATAGCGACACACAAACTTAGTCACAAATACTTCAACTGCAGTCTCTTCTTCCTGATTTTGAAGACGGAAGTCTCTGTCCACTTCATAAAGTAATCCATAACTACTAAGACATAGCGACTTCCCCTTTCAGGCAATGACAAAGACTCATGATATCCATAGCAACACGTTCAAGAGGAAACCCAACGCTGATGTGCGAAGCTACTTTTCTCTTCCGAGGATTCTCTTCCTGTCGGTCTGGCATTTTTATCACAAATACACACCCACGTTTGCACATCCAGTTCTAAGCTTTACCTTTAAGATGCCATACTGTACGATGACCATGGGCCCCCGCAGAGGCACTGTAATCATGACCTAATTGAGAGATTTTCAAAAATTCACTAGTTCAAATCGACGAACGACGCAATGAGCTTCGACTGATTCCATTGCATCCAATGTGGTTAAGTGGCTACTCAAAAATGGAGACTTTCTTTTAAGGCCGACTTCTTCTAGACTAGTATAGGGATGCGACAAGTGTCGTTGATTCCTCTCTTTGTGGGCCTTGAGGGTTAAACTACTAAAACGAAAATTCTCTCTCCGCATTTGGGCAGCCCTACTGGAGTTTGGTTCTCACTACAAGGCCTTTGGGCCAAGGCATCTCTGACGGTTATGCAAGCGACGTTATTTATATATCCCTTAAATCCCTAAATGCCATTTTTAAAGATCACGGAGCGGACCCCTGCTTTGTGTTTAGTGGGAAATTGCTCCTAGATCTAACAAGACAAATAACGCTACCTCCCTTTTTTGTGGTCATGGTCAGCTTGGTAGTCATTTTCTTCTAGGGACGTAAGGGATACCTGGAAGGGATACAGAAGCCAAATATGCTCAGAGCTTCGTTCCAGCGGGCCATCCTTGGAATTTAAAAGCCAACCCATGAACCCGCTAAAATGCTTAACAACGGTTGCTATAGCAAAAAGATTCTGAACTTCTTACCAGCGCAGGCTTTCACACACTCACGACAATCAAAACAATAAATTTAGAAACATTTATGGTATTTCAACAACAGGTCAGAGGTCAAAGTACATTTCAACATTTGAAATGACTTGTTTGAAATGACTTGCTGGGGTCTATTGGAAATTTACATCCTATGAAAGCTTAGGAAAAGGAGAAACAGTCCCACTACAATAATAATCTGCCAGGTCAAAAAGTACTCTAACCTCTTGATGTAAAATTCATGTAAATATTGAAATATTTTACCTGAATTAAGTAAATTTTACAAATATTAAGTACAATTTTACATAATTCAAAAATTATTTACCTAATTATTATGGAGTTCTGTTTTACTTATTGGTATTTTTTCCCTGCGTAACAGTGTCAAGCACTGGCCATTTTTTTTATCGTAATTGCTGACTGTTGCCAACACCTTTGCGGTAACCAAGACTCTCAGATACAAAACCTCTTGACAAAAGAAAGTACTTTTTGTGATAGAAATTACCGATTAGACCTTCAAAAGTGGTCAGAGCATGGTAACGGCCAAATCTCATGAACCAGCAGAAAATGCAGTCTTTCCCTATCCTTGGAGACAATTTCTTCCTGCCAATATCCGGAGGCTAAATCCAAGTCAGAAAACCAACAACACACAGTTAAAGCATCAAATATGTGGTCCATTCTATTCAAAAGGTATTAGCATCCTTCTGTGTTCAATCATTCAAATGGAAACTGTCATCCTTCTTTTGAACCAACAAGACTTAGTTGTTCCAAGGCGACTCTGAAGAAGAAATGACCCTCTCGTTCAACATCTCTTTACCTGATATCCAGTCTCCTGTCTCTTATGAATAGGTATCAGTCATATTAGATGCTTGGTAGATGCGTGATAACTACGTCTTTTCGATGATAAGTTAATTTGATTCTACTTACCTATTTCGTTTTGCAAGCAATGGTCACAAATCTGGTCATCATCCAATTCCGCTGAACTATGGAACAAACGAACTAACACTTCTTCATCGAACCAAAATTATTACAAGTTGAACAAGAGCAACGTGGTGTTTTACTACAGATAACAACAGGTTCTGGATTAATATTCATCACTCACAATGGAATCACATTACAAGTGATTGAAGAGGGTAAAATGACTTGGCGATTAAAAGTTCATTGTTCGGTTTGCTGAAATCAAGAAGTTGGTTCCACAATAACTCCTTTCAACGGTGCAGAATTTCGCCAAACTCCTTTATGAAATGTGTCGAAAGTCAACTTCCAAAATGGCTCCAGTTTCCAATTCGGCAATGCTGACTAAATGTACGAAAATTCTTACTCCAAGAAATTTAGTATACTGTATCTCGACCATCTCCTGACATCTATATAAAACCTGACCAGCTTTTGAAGAAATTTCACAAGGTTGAGGTTGTGGACGATCGACTATAGGAATCTCTTTCCAAACATCAATATGAAGCAAAACCAAATTTTTTTTAAGAAACGAGAATTATCTTTTATCTGATACCAAATTTGCCACAATATATCAAAAATTTCAGAGAAACTTGTTTGACATTGTGAATTTACACTATTCATTTTGAGAAGCAAAGAATGTGAAGAAAGTCAAGGTTAGCATCGACAGTCAATTATTCTTCAGCAACGTTATGTGTGCACAACAATTCCCCCAACGACGTTGGCTTTTCAATAATTTATTAAGTCTTGTAAATTAAAATGTACATTTCGTGATCCTAGTAGCTCATATTTTGTTTAGAGTTCACTAGATATCACGAAGAAAAGGGTATTTCCAAAATCCCAGTTGACTCCTACGGTGCATTTTGATGTTATGACAAAATATTTGTATACGGTACTCCATGGGGCACTGTATTGTAATGCTCTCCGTTCACGGACAGGAAAATACAAAATCACGAAACCAGTGTTTACAGGGGGTTCACTGTATAATCCTCGATGTCATGTTAAATGTCCAATCAGTTCTCCGGATTACGAAAGATTTATCATGGAAAATAAAGAAAAACAAAACGCACAAAATGTTGCGAAAAGGCTTGATTATTCAGTATTTAAGGAATGGCGCTACAGCACCCATTTTTGTGTAGGGATTCGGGGCTGGAGCTAAAAATAAATCGAAGCTTGATGAAAGGCTAATCACTGAGAGGAGGGTTTATAGACCCAAATAAGCAATTGATAAAAATTGAGTTACATCGATGTCGTATGGTTTTTTTAAATTTGAACATATCATATGCAATAGATAATGCGCAACTTTTTTTGGGAAAAGTTTAATTATATTCATTATTTAAATGTAGTAAACACTAGACATAGTATATTAGGTAACCGAGCTGCCTTTAGTAAAAATGAGAAACCATAACTGGAGGTCCGAAGAGTGTTGGTTGGTTACATACAATTGTTCCGTTACCCAAGCACACAAATTATCAGTTACAATAGGGGGACAACCTCAATACAAGGGTCATCGTTATAAAACAGACATTGGGGAAAAATCATGCCAACCACATGACTTATTACAAACTTTGACGTCTTCACCTGAACAAGCGGGTGTGTCTGAACATGAAGCAAGCTTGTTTTCACAATTTTGACGGTTGGCATGCAGTGACAGAACAGCACTGAACCAAACCCAATGAAATCGCCATGCACCTGCATGTAACATTATAACATGAGTCTAATCAAATTACCGGTACCAATACCACCTGGATAATATTTGATGCACAAATAATACGCTGGGCTTAGAATACCCGAAAGAACAGCATGTAAATCACTCGTGTTCACATGTTCACAAGAACGAAAGTTACAATTCTGATTTGGCAATTTAAGGGAAAACACACCCCCCTTCACACACTAGGTATACTGTTAGAAAAAATAACGTTTTTTTTAACGGTAGAATACCGGAATTCCAGCTGCCAGTATTCTGGTACGGAATCGTAGAAAGTAAATTGTTCTGTATTTTTAAGAGATGCTTGAGCATTTAATGACTTTTAACACAAAATAGGTGTTTTATTCATACAAAACATCGATAAAACATCAAAAACTTCTCTTCGTTCATAACGGCAAAGGCACTTTAGGAGGAGTGTTATTAAACGGTAGAAATCCGGCATGTAGGATTCCGGTATTTTACCGGTAAACAACAGAATTTTGAACGCCCCAACAAAACTGTACTCTTAGAAGACCAGTATATACGCAGATGATGGAGTCACCATGATAAAGTTATTACTAATTCTGCAGCACTATGCTACGCTACAGGGCAAGTCAAAAAAAACTTGACCCTGATTGTGTCGCATTTGAAATTTTTAAGTAATATATATCACATATTTTGGTATCATCTGAATCTGGGTCTTATCTTATTTACAGCAAAGATCATTCACATTCGTTAGGTTATAGACCGAGCTACAGTGTTTCGAAGTAGTCGGTTTTGCGGCCTGTCCACGGATTCACATTGAAATGACGGCGTTCAGCGAAGAAAAATCCGTGTCCAGAAGAGAATCAGGCTATTTATTCACATGCAGATTCTTGATTCGAAACACTGTAGCTCGGCCTATATACACGATTGGAAGGATCTTTGCAGCAACTTAAAGATAATGAAATCAGCTTTCAGCAGAGAACCACATATTCTAGATATATATTATTTAAAAATTCAAAATGGCGGACACAATCAGGGTGTCAAGTTTTTTTTGACTCACCCTGTATTTATGTCAACACCCGGCATTGAACATTTCTGGATGTACTGCCTCACATCAATATCAGGATACGTCATAAGGGCTGTTCAGTACATGCGACCACCTTCACAAACATATATTGATAGTAGAAAAACTCGGGTGTATATCAACTTAACAGACGATGTTCTACAGATAAGAGATTCATTTTAGGGCTAAGTGATTTAACCGTTGGCATGTGAAAAACCAACGCATTGATGACGATGATGATGATGTGAAACCTTCACAATATCAACATCAATGGGACCGTATAGATTGGTTGTCAGTGATATAATCAACTCTAAGTATACTCTTATGACAAAATTCGAAGAGATATTTGCAGGGACCATAAATGAACAAGTTTCTAAGTTATACAGTGAGTGCGATTCAGGGACTTTGACGACATCGGAACATCATGTATACTTTATGAATTAATTCCAACAGAAAGCAATAAGCAATAAAGAAACAAACAAGCCAGAGCATCAATGGTACAAAGGCTCACACAGTGCTCTCACAGCCTGACACTTGAGTGTAAGCCCATACTATGTTAAAGTCGGACTCAGAGATTGAAATATTATTTTTTTGTGTAATAATGAAAAATAGTCAACTAGAACTAAAAATGGTAAACCTAAAATGCACAATTCCGAAATTTGAGATGATCGGATTTTTCGTTTTGATGCAGTTAACATTTATGGTAGATTGCGGTCCCATAGGCTACTGTGTATAACAAAAAATTCGATCCGAATTTTTCTACAAAGTTGTGATTTCTATATGAAGGAAGTTGATTTTACGTTTCAGCCATTTCACACGTGAGTAGTATATGGACAAGCATTATGTACATGCAAAAAACACGATATTTTTGGAAATTGAGGGCGCCTCCTCAGGAAATCTCTGAGACGGCTTTTAAGGCCCAGTCGTTTCTGTTGCAAGCAGTTCGCATTTCCATTCCAGTATTTTTAATTTTCAAAAATATTATGACCCAATTCTCGAGGATATTCAGAGTAACTTGTGAACACCTGTGCAAATAAAAGATGGAACAAGCAAGGACTGTTCAACGAGGAAATATTTCCGACGTTGCGGCCGCAGAACAAAAAAAAAAAAAAAAAAAAAAAACTCGCAAGACCTTGATCACGGTCTTGAACGAACCGTCAAATGATTTCTCTATATTAAGATATCATTGAACAAACCTTGCTTAATTGTTCCCATACTTTATATTTGCTCTATGTCACGTGGGAAACCGACTTTTAATCATGCATTCTGTGCAAGATTTCTAAAGGCTTCTAAAATGCCGTCAAATACCCCATCGAATACATACCACTTCGAAATGACTCATTCTGAATATGATACCCAACCATTGTTGCAATACATATACGCCATAAACCGTGGAACATAGTCTCAGAGATACAGACATCCAAGAAATAGTATCCTATTTCGAGGATTACATTGCGTGTAGCCAAAGGAAAGATGGTATGTATTGACAGCTATAGCCTTCTTCGCGCATTTTAACACCAAACTCAACGATATTGTTGAATCGGTGAACATTAAAATGACGAAACAAGTTGCAACAACTACTTCCACTTGTACTTAATGACCAGAACACACACGCAAGTCCAAAACCCTACAAACCAATAAAATCTATTAGTTGGGTCCTTTGGGGCAATTCCGTGACCGTGGAGAACGGAATAATTTCTCAGTGGATTTGATTTTTTGAAGTTGAATGAAAAATTAAGCGGGGGGCCCTCATGAAAGTGTGGGCAGAACCCAGGAGGGGGGAAAATTTATAACACAGGGGTCAAAATTAAAAATGCTTGGATGCCCTATAAAGGTAACCAAAGTGTTTCTTCTGGTTACAAGGATTAAAAAAGGTTAGTTTGTACTACATACAGGTAAGTTACCACGGTATAATACCACAATTCGTCATTAAGTTTCCACCATAACCATTGGTTACACCAATAGGCCATTAAGATCGTGTTATATTTTAGACTACTCACCAATTTAGTACACCTTTCAATACAAAGAAAAAAATTCATCTGTCAATATCTGTCTATACTTAATGTAAAGCGATGGATAACACAAAAGTACTCGTTCTGACATACGTTCTCCTTCCGCGTACTTTTGTGCTATCGAGTATTTTAATGACAACAAGCTTCCGATCTCCGACATTTTTAAAAATATGTAACCAGTTTTTTTGTTTGCCCCCGAAAAATGTTTTGTTGCAGTCTATGAAGAAAGATGACCAATTAGAGCCCATTTTTGAAGAAACGGAGTAAATTTACGATTTAACCGTAATATGGCCCCGCAGTGCCGCGGTGATGGAGGCTGGTGGCGGGGGGGGTTGGCAAAGGTACCTCTTCCCCCATTTGGCGTGGGAACCTGAATAGCGATTAATATAAATAGCGATGTTGCAGCGTCAATCTGCCATGGAACAAAGGAAATACGGGTCCTGGTCGGGAATGCAAAACTGCATGTCGGAGCAAAACAGGCTGGCGATGCAATTTTTATGCGACCTTATTGAGGGGAAGTGCTTAAAAACCATCGTTTTTTCAATCATATCAAAACAATTTCGTTATTTCCTACTCTTAAACACGCAAACACTTATAAATATCTTGCTTTTGACCCATTTTCTTCTTGTAAGTTTTTTTTTAGTGTTATTATTTTGTCCTCCTCCAACGAGGGGGGCATGCGCCGAGCACGGCCCTATGTAGATCCGCCAGTGAGTGTTATATCACACTGAAATTTGTCATAACATCGAAAGGAAACATTCACTGGGCTTAAATTTGGGGTAAATTAAAAAATTCTAAAATTTTAATTCAAATTAAAATATCTATTTCTTATGAAATCGGCATGTACACGTTGTCAATCTACTGCCTAAACCCGGGGCCACTCAACCCTAAATCTGTTGTATCCGCGGGGTGAGCAGAAAAAAAACGCGGGAAAGGGTAGGGTTTTCCACACCGCGGCGCGGACCTCACGGACCGCAAAAAGGGTCACAAAACCAAGCAAAAGACCAAAAAGGGTATAACTTTGCGCATCCATCAGTCGCGTTTTTTAGGGTAGCCAATGGCGGATCCGGCCCTCCTTACCGAAATAATATTAAATGCGACAATAACACTTACGTAGGTAAAAAAATCCTCTGTAACTCATGATAGTAGCAAATTCCGCGCTACGCGCGTTAAAGGAATCACAGAGACCAGATTCAGAGCAGGCAAGCGGGCCTATAGTTGAGATGACGATTGCTTTTTGCTTGCCTGATCATCACTAATTGTTCTACCTTTATACGCATTAAATCGGACAGTTGTGCGTAAATCCATGATTTAAAGCGGAGTCGTATAAGGAAAAGTGTGATACTTCTCGAACAAACAACAGATAGACCAGTTAAATTGCGATATTCGGTATTGGCCCAGTTACAGAAATGATCAAAACTTCACACCGCGAAGACGGTCCGCTTCGTATCCGTCTGGCGGGCCGTACGTAGTCGTCGTAAATGTTTTTTTTTTCATGCTACCGAGAAATGAAAATGAAAATGGACATTATTATAATTTAATCAAATGTTGGTTAATTCTAGGTTTATAATTTTCTTAAAATTTTTGAAAATAATCCAGAGTTATTTTATTTAGCCGATTTATTTTGGTGGCTGCACAATGTGGAATCTGTGTCGAAAGTGGATGTCTTTAGCTCTTATAAATGTCCCTATCTGTTATTTGAGTATGTCATTTTATGTGCAAAAATATATCTTATTCTTCCAATGGCCTAGACTATCAATTTGCGAGCAAATGAAGAAATTTCAGGATTTTGTGAAAATGTGCAAGTGCCGCATTAAGGTATGCTTTTTTAGGGTTTTTATCCGTGATAAGGCCCCGGTTAGTCTGAATGAAGGAAAGAATATCGGGTTTAGGGGAGATCTTGCAAGGTCAGTGCTCGAGGATGAAACCACGGGAAAGTATGTTAAGTGGCCCCCCGGGCTGCTTAAAGCCAACAGTTGGTCCAAGAGATAAAAACTAAGAATATCTCGCAATACATACAGAAGATCAAAATACAATAGTGAAAAAAAACGTGTGAGACCATATTATATTTGATGGTTACATTGATGTGCAAAAATTCCAGATGTTATAATGTTCCAGATGTTCTGTCATGCGTTTTGGCAGATGTTAAAAAGTAAAAGTATAGGTCAGTAACGTGCATACCAATGCCTTTGTTGTTGATTTCTATAGGAGGTTTCAAGATAGTGATCTGACAGGTGCACGGTTAATTTATACTCACGAAAGGAATAGTTAGTCACAGGAAAAAGGTGCACTCTGTGCTTACATTCTCTGTGCATTTCAAGATCCAAACATCAATTATGCAAACACAACTGTTTTCTAAAAGGATTTCTGAATTCAAGGAAGGGGGTTGATACGTCATAAAGCAAACTTCAAAAGTCAGAAAAGGATTTTGCATGATATCATAGTGACTTCAAGAAGTGGCTGTTGAAATCTCAAATGCAAATGAGGCATTATGCATGAAAAGGTGAATTCCCACTGCATGTTCACTACCTCAACTCGTCGAAGGTCATTTTAAGGTATCCACGAAACACAACAAAGGTGAGTCATTGCCACACTTTCAGAAAGCAAGGAGCTGAACTCCATTTCATCATACCAGAACAAGGAAACAAAATGTCTTATGATATGAAGTGCAATCTTATTGCATTCGAAAATCAAAGGTGCTTTTGACCATGTTTTTTGTTTGGCAATAATAGCCTCAGCTCCAAATGATAACAGGCGAGCAGTGTCCAGCTTGGATTGCAGGCTACTTTTCCTTCGACCCGTTTCTATCAAGTGTTCCATATGATCAGTCCAACGGCTCTATCCACAATTTCTTTTACCCAAGACTATTTTGGGACCACTGCTGTTCTCCATCTTCAATGATGATCGGGAAGGGAGATCAATATAAGAAGACCCTATATCTGGACGACTCATTCTGTGAAATCAAAACAGGTGATGACAGCAGGGCTGCAACTGCAACCTTCAGGGATCTGGGAGGGATTAGGAACTGGCCAAACAAAATTAAAGTGGACCTTTGGGCCATCCAAATGTAAAGTTCTGATCTTATCTAGAAAGAAGAATCCAAGAAGGGCAGATCTACTTTTTGGCATACCAAACTGGTAATGAAAGGATGAGCTAGAAATCCTGGGAGTTCCTGTCGACCAAAAAGCTCTATGGACAGAAGCTTGTTTCTCTAAGGAGGGTTGCTAACGAGTGAGATGCGAAAGGGAGAGCCACAGGGTATACGGCCAGGTACACAGCATACTTAGATTACGCATCCATTATGCTGGATGAGTGTTTCTACCACTTTCCTAAAGCCTTCTTGATTTCCATCCAGTGAGTGTGAAATGTACAGCAGACTACACTATTGTTCATAAAGTTGGGAATAAAGTAATTTTTACCACCTTTTATGGAATGATTCTTACAGGCGAGTTACTTATATCTAGGGTGAATATAGCCACACTACTTGAGATCAGTCTCTTCCGAACAGGTCACCATGAACTTAGCCACAATTAACCCTTTAGGAACTGTGTCCTTAGCCTGAAAGAGAAAAAGGGGGAATGAACAGCAGATTAAGAAGTGTGTTACAATTTTTTCACATCAGTTCAGTTTTACAGATAACACATTTTTGGGTATTTCATGCAGAAATGTTCAATAGTAGTTGTTTTTAAATGTCAATAAGAAACTAAGATCGTGTATGGCCCCCTGGCCTGAATCAGTGCCGTCAAGACGCCACGGCACCATACGTCCAAGGTGTTTATGATGTTCATTGGCAGGGCCGTCCCACGTCAGTGTTGGTTTGGTGTGTATCCCCGAGATTTCATGCTAAAATGTTAGTACAGGAAGAAAATGTAAAAATCCAGTCAAATCGCGTTTTAATTGTACACTAATAAGTTCATCTCCTCATAGGATTGGAAAAAAAAAAAAAAAATATTGCCTAGGTTCCGACCTTACAAGCGGTTTATTAGAACCACCATAATGAGTTTTTCAAGGTCACCCAGGGTAACATGTTTCCGATGTGGTTGTTGAAAGCGTGGTTTGTCCAATGATTTCCGAGTGTCATCTGAAACAGGAAAAACGCATTTTAACTGATTTGGATGATATCACCATGCGACATGCAGGGAAAATTTTGGTGACCTACCATAGGCTAAATGAGATAGCAAAATGTAGCAAAGGTGTTGTTATTACTGTAAATGGTCTATGTAATTAGCAACCAAAATGTCAACACTGGAAACTAATACATTTTTGGAATCCTATGAGACAAACACAAACAACACTATCACCAGTTTCAAACAAAATATGAGCATTGGGTAGAATTTTACCACAGGAGGACCTTGAAACATTATGGGGCTATAGCGCTTTAACGAAAGGTCAGAAACTAGGCAAATTATATACTTTTTCTAATCCTTATAAGGAGAGGAACATGTTAATGTAATTAAAACACAATTTGACTCGATTTTGAATTTTCCCTGTAGTAGTAACATTTTCCCCCTTGAAAGAAGGGGAAGCAGTCCCAAAATTTGCACCCCATCATTTTTGACACAGTAGGGTCCTATGAATGAAAAAACCAGCAAGAAAATCAATTTTAGCACAAAAAATTCTCGGGAAACGTTTCATGACATCACCAAACCACACTATCATCGGTCAGTAACTGAGCTAACTCCTGTAGAGTTTGAGGACGGATTGTCCCTGTCGTGGATCCATTGATTAGCTAGGCCAAAGCATCCCACGCTCATGCTCTATAGGGGCCAAATCAGGGGAGTAAGCAGGCATGGTATCTTGATCCTCATTGCCTCAAGACTTGTATCACTACAGCGGCCAATGTGGGGCTGGCACATTGTCGTCTTGCTAAAACCCTTCTTGCATGTGGCAGAAAGTGGTTTTTTCCAGAATGTCCAGGTAGGCCTACACGACGGCGTTCATATTTCCATCTGTCACCACCAGTATAGTAACGTTTTCCTCTATAATGAATACTGGCCCATACCCATCACTGAGCCGCCACCATCTGAGTTGGATTCCTGAATACAGTCATATCGGAGGTTCTCACCATGTAATCGATGACCACTTTACTCTTCCATCTTGATGGTCATGATGTATCTTCTCTCGTCTAATAAACACAACATTTTGCCATTGTCCGGGCAGTAATCTTCTGTACTCCCTAGACCAGTGAAGTCGAACAACTCTGTTGTGAAGTTCTAGCTCGCACTAGTCTTTCCATACCAAAACATACACCATCAAACAAGTCTCAAGAACCTAAATGTGAAATCTTAGGGCAAAAGATGGTTGGTTTGGATATTATGATGACAAAGTGCCCCATTTTGGGTCGACCATACGTTTACCATATCTATGTATCTACAAAAGACATTTTAACTCCCAATCAAAATGGAAACTTCAGAGATGGGGCACTAGAGTCAAGGTTATCCAATCATATCGAACTTCATATACTTAATTGCTCTATCCCCTTTTTTCACAACACTAGAAAAATAATGAACCACTACCTCGTCAAGGTAACTATCTCACCTAGGCACTACTTACAAACGGTAGGCAGAGGCCAACCACCATGTTTCTCCTGTTCCCCAGAGACAACTGTCCATTGCCATAAAAAATTTTCTCATGCGCTAAGACAGCATTTCTAATGCTCAACTGTTTTCCGACTTAGTTTTTCTGGGCTAGCTGGCAAGTAGTCCATGTAAGATCACATTGTCTTGTCTCTAATGCTCTGTCAAGACTTGACGTGCTTCATTCCCTAAAGTTAACTGTCAAAGTTTAGTAAGGACAGTGTTTCGTGAAGCATCCTACATGACACAACTTACTATATAGATTTGCTATTAGAATGCACCAATTCCTCGGTTCTTGTGTGCTAGAATAAACCTAGTCAATAAATTGCACTTCTAGTGTGTTTTTGTTTTATTGAAAGGTTATTAATCTTCAAATTACCTAATGACATCTGATAGTGAATTCCCACATTCCATCTTGAATTACTTTCTTAAAGTGTTCAGCTCAACCTACTGTTAGCTCAACCCAAGAGGAACAGCAGCAATAGGTCCCACATATTGTTTCATTAGGAATGGGTTAGAGCAAACAAATGTCTTTGGTTAAACTTCCAATTAAACATTTGTACCATGATAAACCTTAACTATCACACCACTATAACATCATACCACACAATTCACAAATCAGAAGAAAGGATGATTTTATTTTACTCTAATAAAATAATGTACATTTGTACAGGTACATCTGGCGGCCATACCAAATCTTATGTACATAATAATAATAAATGTGCTAGTTATTTACAACATTAACAAATTACTTGTTTTTGTGAAAAAATAAAATATTAGTATTTGTAAAGAAATTATCACTTGCTGAATCTTAAAATGTTACAGAAAAAATGCAGTGATTTCAGGCGGATGGATATGTTGGACGGAATAAATCACTGTGTTCACCACTTTAATGTTACATATTATACCAAAAAGAATCCATTTATTAATGCAAAAATAGAGATGCATATTGCTATAGTTGGATGATAAAACATGATTAAGAAATTGTTAGATTAATTATAACACCAATTTAGCAAATTTATTACTAAAGGCTATTGAGTACAATTCATATTATATTACCTAGCAGTTAGGTACTGAACATGCATTTCTTTGGTGCTTCAATTTCTCTCCCACTCTCCCCTACTATTATCAATACACCAAGATTTAGGTTGATTTACAAGTTTTAATTGCAAGAGTCTGAAGTCTAACACTTCAGAAGATCAATATCCATTGATTAAATTCAAAGTTCCAACATATTGATTCTGGAGTAAAAGCACCGCAAAAGATGTAATATTTCTTGTGCTATCCACATACAATTTTCAAAATTGCATCGGCTCACATGCTTCACACTCACTATTCCCTGTCAAAATTGACATATTGCATATACCACCCACAGCACCTCAATGCACTGGCACACTTTAATTGGGGAAGTGTAATTCCAAGAAGCAACTGGAGGAGGATTGCTTAGACAGTACACATTTATTGCTTATCATTCATCTATGGGTTGAGCCATACACTAGATATTCTCCAATTTATCACCTTTTCCCCTGCAACAGTATCTCAATATCTCTACAAATTTCACTTAAGTCCATTTGTAATACCATCCAAACTTTGTTGCACATAATGTGGGTGATGTTGAAATATTTTTGGGGGATGTATTTCGAGCAAATGACAGATTTACATTCTGCAAACATTCCCATGTTTTTTAATGAGGTAGCTTTGAAATATATCAAAAGTTTTTAAAAGTGCCATTTTTTGACACACTACTTCCAAATACAAAAGCAAACACTGAGATTTACATATAACCCACATATGTTGACATGGCCTTCATAAACCTAGATACATGCATGAACTTGCATACGCCATGTGAAGTAGATCTGAAAGTGATTGACTTCAGACACTTACAGCAATATGAAACAGGTGTGTGGAAGGCACTACATTTTATCAGCTTTACTTTTATTAGGTTTATGGACTGTAGTTTGACCCTTCCAGATTTTCAAAGAACAAACTACTTATGTGGGGTCCTGAATTTGAAGTACAACACAAAGTGAGTTAACATAATACTTGACAGCATGAGGGTACTACTTATAGCTTTTTTACTCTAAGATTTTCTTTCTCCAAAATCCAACCTATACACAATCCTGTATGCCAATCCAACTCACACGCACAATCCTGTAAGTCACTCATTCTACGCATATCTAGGGTATTTCACTGCATTATATTATCATTTACATCAGGTTTTTAGGTCTGTTTTTAATCTGAAGAATAACTTCTATTTTCTCGAACAGGAGATAACTCACAAATTCCCTGAAAATACTGTTGCCTGGCATCAGGGCCGTAGCCAGGGGGGGTGCGACGCACCCCCCCCCAAAAAAATGACAAAGGTCCGCTTTTTGATGTTGAAGGTCCGCTTTGTCATTTTGAAGGTCCACTTTTTTATGTTAAAGTTTGTCCCTTTTTGCAAAAATTGTGTTGATTGTTGTGGTATCTGAATGAATATGCACCGTTTAATAAGTTAACATAACATTGCTGGTGTCACTATTAGTCTTTTTAACGCTGCGTTGATGTAATGTTCGTAATGTTCCTTATAACCCCCCACCCCCCGTCTTCAGAATTTGGAGATGACACATGAAAAATATTTGGTCAAACCAGCCGGAGCGAGCGAGCCGAAAACCAAATGCCTTTGTTTGGTACGCAAAAGGCACTTCTGGCAAAATCCGACCCCAATTCGCACCCCACATAAATTCTGGCTACGGGCCTGCCTGGGATAAAATGCTACAGCCAAGAAAACACAAAGGAAGATCCTTCAAAATCCTTCATTTTGACAACAGATTTTATAATGCCAGTTTACTGTTACCATCAGTTTGGAATGGATGTATTTGTAGCTACTGCCTTCTTCCCTGGGGTATCAAAAACTATATTTCAAAGTTCTTAATGACAAAACTGCTTTGAAAGGACTTTCATCCAGATTAAGTTCTGTATCCAAGTCAAAATTGTTAAAAATGCAGATACTGCATTCTTCCATACAGGGGCAGAGTAATAAATGCATGCTGTATTATCACACAATGCTTTGGGTGCCAAGATTAGATAGGTAACAATAAATGTATGTTAAAGTGGCACTGGCACTTTTCAGAAAATATGAAATTTCTTTAGCCATTGAAGAAGAATGATCTATTTTACAAATAAAAATAACATACCCAAAAGCAGATAGGGACATTAATTAGAGGCTAAAGATATCCAGGTAATTTGTAGGCTAACTTTTAAGTTTGCCATAACTTTAATCAACAAATGTGTCTATTACATGAATATTATAGACCTGTACTCATTGATATTAAAACCACAAAGGTCACAGACCGGTCAAACAAGGTGCATGCCATGAGAAACAACTCTGGCGTGTGCTTACATGTGTTACATACAATTTCCGCATCGTCTGCTGAATTAATGTCGCCATCTTAATAATTTCAGGTGAGGGCTAATGTATATAAAAGCTTTATAACCATGCAACATCAATTTGAAAAATCTAAGAGGGTGCACTATCTTTCAAATATGCCAGTGTCACTTTAAGTCCCAGTAACTTTGCAAACATCAAACAATAATAAAAACACAAACAAAAATTCCTGGCTACTAACAGATTTGTCAAAATTACTATGCCTTGAATAATGGCAAGTTGCCATTGCCTGGCAAATTCTGGTGAAATAAGTCCCAACCTAATGCCTGTTTTTGGATGAACAGTTTGATTAGTGCCTTCAATGTTTCATTACTTTAAAATGCTACTCTGCATCTTGCAAGCTATACTGATCTAGATTATAGATAAAGCTTAATGGATTTCTTAATGCATTACAATTTGAAGTGAAATGTTGTCTACATTTCATGAAGCCCAAAATTCTGGGGTCCTTCTATGACTCAATGTTGTGTGAGAACAATACTTGACAAACTTGGTTACTTTTAAATTAATTATTGACTTTCAAAATGATGTTAGCATACTTTTAGTAAAGTCATGTGCCACCTTGAAAGACTACATTCCCTTTTGATACATGTATTTGTAACCTGTTGTATCAAAATGATATGCTGTTGCTGGATGGGACATGCATGTACTTTAAATACAACCGGCAGTCAGAACAGGTGGCCTGTGTTAATATTGGATGTTGTTGTAATTGTCAATGAAATGCATAACAGGCTACTAGATATTTGAGACAAAATTGTCTCGCTCTTTAACAGGTGCAGATGAGACAATAAGATATGAGTCAGCAACATTTCTACAAAATTATGATAATAATAATAAAAGTGCCCATCTATTATTGTCACAAGTGACAAGAGGTCTTTTTTTGTATCACATATCACATTTATAGTTTTGCTGCTTATACCTACTAGAAACAGTTGAAAATTATACTTAAAAGTCACATTTAAAAGTAACAAAAAGGACATGGGCATAAAATGCTATGAAACCTTGAATTCTCTAAGTTATGTTTTCACAGAAATAATTCAGAAAAAGATCAGTGCCTAGAAAGGAACTGCTATTGACTGCATTATTGGTGGTAACTCTGCAACCGGTAATTTAACTCCCTCTGCCAAACTTTGACGCTCCAGTGCTTGTTGCCGCCTTTCCTGCTGCAACCAATAAAGCATCTCAGTACAGTCCACTTTCATTTTATCAAGGTAAGGTCGGCCCTGTCAAAAGAAAAACACCAAAGGAAGGTGGTTAAGAATTTGTTGCACCTATATCTTTTTTGCAGTGGGAGAGCATGGTCAAGCGGTTAGGGT
The DNA here is from genome assembly GCA_023653785.1 of Ophioderma brevispina. Classification (NCBI taxonomy): domain Eukaryota; kingdom Metazoa; phylum Echinodermata; class Ophiuroidea; order Amphilepidida; family Ophiodermatidae; genus Ophioderma; species Ophioderma brevispina. The sequence continues at coordinate 17,273 of JAMKCH010012310.1, forward strand.
GCTTACCTGTGGCCAGTGGCATAAATTTCTTTTTGACATTGGGGGGGATGAGGTTGATGAAAATTTATGAATGAAACTGGTTTTGCTGAAGAGGTCTATTACTAGCACATGTGCGTGCGAAGCGCGCTAAAAGTGACACTGGCAAATTTACCATTTTTAAACTATTATGGTAAAATATGAAGTTATTTTTGGTCAAAAACACATGAACGGGCATCAACATTGGGGGGGATGATCGTATTGACCATCCTTCCTCATCAAAATATTGGGGGATATATCCCCCCCCCCCCCGGATTTACGCCTATGCCTGTGGCGCAAATTTACCAAAAATTCCCGGGTTCGAATCGCGGTGGGGTCACTTGCTGGGATTTATTCAGGTACATAATTCTGGATTTGATCTGTATACCAGCTATTGATTAAATACAGAATACCGCTCTCCTCCATGGTTCACTTGGAATTGAGCAAATGAATGATGAAAGCATCCCGTCCTTTGGAGGGGATGTTAAGCAGTCGGTCCCATGTACAGAGAATCACAACTGTACATGTACATCGCAGCCAGTGTCGAATACGAGCAGGGTGAAAACCCCTGACTGTTCCCAATCCGCCCCCAGCTTCAAAAGCGGGCCATGTTAGGAGCGTCCGTATCATGGATACACATGGCCCCGGATCAGCTTACTCAGTTGAATAAAAGGGAATTGTGGATATGCTAAGAAGAAGCAAGAGACTTGTTTCCCCCCAAAAAATTCTCAAAGTCATACAAAGACATGTATTTTATGTATGGATTGAAAGTTGATATTAGAATTACATAAAACAAAATACCCTTCATAGTCATAAAAAAAGGAAGTGAAAAGATAAAATTCTTCCCTATTTGTTCTCAACAGGAATGAATGAACTGTGCAATCACACAAGAACTTATAAATTTCTCTTGCTAAGAATGATGTTGAATTTTCATTGTGATTTGTCTATCACTATTGCAGAAAAAGCACTTTGTCAAATGAAGACCCAAACGATCTTTGCCCTTTAGACCAAAATGTAAATCAACTTGATCTTCACAAGAACAGTAAACAAGTTTAATTGAAATTGGCAAGTTGCTGTAAAGGCATTTTCCATTAACACAAAATAATCTCAAGATGCAAAGCTGCACTACAAAACATGCAGCCATGCATGGGGGAGGGGGAAATGGACCTGACCAAAACTTCCATACCCCAACATCTAATGGTACATTAATCCACACCTAATATTGCACATTATTGATGATTAAAATGTATTTCTTCATGGTACATGTAGTTTGTACAATTTATAGTTCTGTCATTCACATGTATGCATTAATCACAGACTGACCCATCCTCAGGTTTACCAGTATCTTGTCAACAAGATTTATTGCTCATATCCAGCAAGGATGTAGTTATGGGCTGTAGAAATTAGTGACCCTGTCATTACCAATAAAGCCAAGATGTGCTCAGAAGATTTATGGTTCTCCTAAATTCACACTATTTTAATTACAGATGTTTCCCATTTGTATGTATGCCACAATCAATATGTCATTGCTCATTTTGTCCAAAGGCCAACTAACATGTTTAAATCACAAGTTGATTTAGAATTCCACACATCAAGGGAAAATTTATAGATGGCATTCCTTCATATTTAGACCCATATTTAGTCTGGCCCTCATCAATAAAATCCCTTGTTTCATAGCATAAAGACACAATACCAGAAGTCTTGTTCCCAGCCCAGTCCTTACATGGGCAAGTACTCTGGCAGGTTCCACTTTGAAGTCCAATTAATCTTTGAAGCACATTGGTCAAAAAGGTTAAAAAGACGTGCCAATTGGTGCTGTAGCTTAGTGACTAAATTTGTTGTCTCAACTTTATGATTTGTTTTTGTTTAAAGGTTTGTTTTTTGTGTAATTTCGCATAAACCTCTGACCAAACAGTCTTTTCCATTTCAACAAATTTTAATGAAATTTTTAATTTTTTAGGTTTTTTCTTTTTTTAAAACATTTAATTTCCAAAGATTTTTTTTCTTCAATTTTAAAACCAAAAAAAAAAAAAATCTACTCTGATTTATTCCAATCCAAAACATCTGGAGGTTATTATACAAACAATTGCTTCAATAGTTTATAAGTACTAGTGATACCACTTGTTCATGTGTAAAGCCAATCAAAAGAAGGCCATATCAAATATGTTCATGAATTGACATCATCCATCGTTCATGAGTCACTTGATCATAATTGGCCTATAAAAGGGGTAGGTACATGGAACCCCCTCAATTGGGTATCCCATGACTGTGTTCTCATCATACAGTACCAGACTACAATCTTGTTCAAAATTGTTGGAACACTTTGTGCAGATTTGGTTCCTGGCCCTTCATTTCATTTTGCATGAGCATGACACACTTGGGCAATCTCGCACCATATTATTTTCAAGACTGATTGGGATGGGACAGGGAGGGGAAAAGTTATAGTTACAATGCGTTTCAGGCCTATTATCTCTTTCATATCTGCCAATATTAACAAGTGTTCCAAGGGCTTATGAACAAGATTGAAGAATAATCTTGGATTCCTTTAAATTACTTATTGCACCCATGCCGCTGATCCAGGGGGGGTGCCGGGTGCCTTGGCACCCCCCCCCCCGCCGTCCCAGAATTTTTTTGGATGGAAAGGATGCTGCTTCAGTATTTTATTCCGCTCCATCTTCGACATCTGATGACCTCACTTCCTTCGTTTTTAAAATTGCTTCGGTTGACATAAGATTGCACATTTGCCTTCCTATTTCCATCCCCCAAAAAAGTTGCACGAGTCGATCGGAGCTGTGAACTGGGATACATAAAAGATCAACTCCACTCTCTGCTTGGTGTGAGAGGCGCCGTGTATCAGAACACACAGCCTGCGAATAAGGCTGGAGATCGAATTTTCCCGGAGTACGTGGAAGTTTAACGGATGCTTTTAGGTTCTGTCCGACTGGTGTCCTATACTACAGTGTCCGTGGGACTGAGGCCTCTGCCCATCTGTCTATTGTTGGTTTCTCCATTGAGTGCTGTATGCTCATTTGTTTCAGCACTGTACCCCAATGGCCTCGTCTACAAGGTCACGGTTTATTTCCGTACATGTTGCCTATGGTAGCTAGGACACTCTCTGTTACACCGGCAACAAATTTGCTGTTGTATTTAGGGACGCGTCATTTGACTTCAAGGGGGGGGGGGTTGGAAGTTTTCTTAAAAAAAAAAACTTCACCAACCATATGAGCAAAAAACAAAAAAACTTTCCCGCTTGCCATTAAAAAAAAAAAAACTTTACTCGACACCCTATAAAAAGGGTAAAAAAAATTGCCCTGTGGAAACACAGAAAAAAAAACTGTCCCTTGTTAATTACGTTGGAAATACTCTATAAAACCCATTAAATTTGCATTTGTTTTTCGCGCTACGCGCGATTTTAAAAAGTAATTACAGACCGGATTAACGGTTGGGCTTCTCCTGGTTGAGAAGAAGAAATTACGAACTGTCATTGAACGTTGCGACCAATCTTGTAAATACTACCTTTCGCATGAATTGAAACGGCCCGTGCTTGACGTGCTTCATTCACAAATTAGCCTTACACCAGTTTTCAGACCATTACTCAAAGTACTAAAGTAGGCTATATTAATATTTTTATAATTAATTGCAATTTACAATTGGGCTATTCAACTATTAATACTCTATTAGCTCATGGTGGTTTTGTATGCAATAATGTGCAGAGCTAAACTCTCAGGAATCCACTAAGTTAAAGGCCAGGAAAATAATATTAAGTAGAATTTAAATATGCCTTGAAAACTAAAAGACTCCAAAGTTTCTCGCCAATACCCACACCGCATCGCTTAAGCGGCACACATGGCTGCATTGCGGCCTGCTAACAGTCAGGAAAACAATTGATTTGCTTGCAAAACAGTTGGTCATGCATTATAAAATAATTGGTACATCAAAATTTCCTGAGGAAAATGTGTTTTGGAAGTGAACATTGCAAGGGTCCGCACTTTGCCGCAATAACCCCGGCAGTGATATATACGTACTATCCATAACATTTGCATAACAAATGTTAAACCCCTCAACTATATATTACTTTTTAGCATTATAGAAAATTGTTTCTATCAAAAATTGCATGGGAAAATGTGTTTTGGAAAGCGAACATCGCAAGCGGTCCGCTTCCGGAAGGGAGACACCACCCTCCGCCCACCCACCCAGACAGCATTATACGAAATCTGAGAATGGCACTTCAGCTTAATTCAACAAAACTGAAACCATAAACTATATTTTACTTTTAAAACTGCTGTGGATCATACCTAGAAGCATTATTTCATTTGTTTCTATCACTTTGCATGGGAAAATGTGTTTTGGAAGCTGATAACAAACTCTCGAGGAACACTTTATGCTTAATTCAACACAAACTTAATCCATCAACTTACTTTTTTAAAATGCTGCTCATACCATTTAAGCATTAAAAAAAGCATATATACACATGTGAGTGAACCACTTATCAAGGTTGTTTCTATCGAAATTTGGCATTGGGAAAAATGTGTTTTGGAAAGTAATGGGCAATTCTTCAGGATGTCCCACACTGGACCACTTTATTTACCTCCCATTACAAAACAACCACTCTAGCGAAAGTGGAAACATTATTCGTGGTTAGGTGTTTGAACAAAATCTAACAAATAATGTTCCACTTTTGCTAGATTATTTGATTTGTCATGGGAAGCAAATAAAGTTCGGTCACGGGTGTGACATCCCGAAATATTGCCAAATATTGAAAGGGTTCTGCGCTTAGCGCGGCGGGGGACACCCCCTCCCGCACCCACCCCCCCCGAACAGCTTGATATACGAACTCGGCATGAACACTTTATTCTTAAGGTGGATGCTGCACGATCGTGTGCACAGTCGTCTACGGTCAGTACGCTGCAAGGACTAGCCCCACAAACAATCAGCTCCTTTTCTCTTCGCGAACGAGGTGAAGTTTCTGGCGAATAACAACGCAGCAAATATGCCCGTAATAAAATTTAGGCCCTATATTGCGTATTTCATTGCGCGAAATTTAAACAAAAGGTGCCTTGGAAGCTATCTTCCATCGCCTCTTTCAACCAAGCGCGGATGTACTAGCGTAGATGCTTCTGGATACGCTCCTCTTCGCTACCGCTACGCTTGCGGAACTCTCCGTGATGCGTGAGGCCTAAAGTTCAATTACGCGTTCGCAAAATACAAACGACATACAGTTTGCACTTTTTTTGCCACATTGGGGGAATAACGAAAAAAAGTAAAGTCCCGTGACCCCCCAATTTTTAATTTTATTTTTGGGACGTATATTTTGGGACCATTTGACATCATTAAAATTAAGAAAAATTCCCCGACGCGTTTTCTTGCTGTGATTGATTTTTACACCATTTTATCAACATTTCCCATAGGAAACTGTGTACACATGTTGCCAAAAAAAATGTTTTTTTTTATAACGTAATTATCTCGAGAACGAAGGCCCGTAACCCCATATTTTTATTTTGATTGAATCAGCACCAATGAAAAAACCTTAAGATAAAATTTAAGGGAAAATATAAGGATGAATTTGATCGTGCAGGCTCCACCTTAATTCAAACGAAACTTTTTTTTTTTTTTTTTATTTCCAAGCAGACTAGCAAATCTTATTAACAAAATACATAAATTCAAAATATAATAAAGATTAATATTACAAAAAAATAAAAATAAATAAATATGTAACAAATACATGTAAAGGAGCTGTTGCAACAAGGTACAAATCCACACAGAACCACACACATATTAACGTACATGAGTTCATTAACTGACTTTTAACAAGGATATTCGTACAATTAAAAAAGTTATCTCAATACATCAGACCATAGCGTATGTTTGGTACCCTAATGTCCCTTGAAAATACAAAAAGAATTGGGTTTCTAGCAAACATAAATGAGCTAATTAGCTAAACATCTCATCGGGAAAAGAAATCAGGGTTAACACTTAAGTGACGAAGGGGGAGGTTCCTAGGACCCCCAAAATTGGTTTTCGCACTGGCCGCTTTACGCGTGGGATTTGTTGCACCGTAATTTTGTTGTAATTGTCTGACTTTTAAATGACGTTCTTTCATACCAAAAAAATATTAAAACGGCCAAGCCGTTAATGAATTAGTGGGGGTCCCATGGGACCTCCCCTTGGGGACTAACGGAAGTCAATTTGAGACTATTTTTAAAAATAAGAATAAGAAACCAGAACATACAGTAAGTAAACAATTATTAGTAACATTAAAAATATTAACCATTTATGTGCTGAAAACAAAAATTTCATCATGTACATTGCCAAACGTTACTGTACAACTCTATGGGAAAATGACGTGTCTTTTGCAACAACCCGTAAAATACAGGCTTCCCTAAACTCTGCTGGTTTTGTGTTAAATATAAGTAAAATTTTGGGTCTTCTAGAATAGATATCAACATAAAATAAGTTTTCAAGTTTTTGATGTAAGCGGCAGCTCATTTGACTTTTCCGTCTTTTTGCCCATTTTCGTGTGTTTTTTTGAAAACCTGTTGTTGCCCTCATTTGCACCCAAAATAACACATCCATTTTTTTATTGCTGTTTGGTTGCTATGTCCTTTCACATGTGGTATAAATTTCGTGCAAAATTCCCCCCGCTCAGGTAAGTGGTTTCCTTGGGGGGGGGGGGGTCCCCTTTAACCCCCCCTTGGCCACCAACGTGAGTGAAAAACCCCTTGGTCCTTCAGGGTGATAGAGGATCATAAAGCTAACGGCAGATTTTCTTTTTTCTTTATTTTCAGATACCGGTAGTGTTCCCCCTAAAAAATAAACGCCCCGGGGAATTGCTTTTTCAAAATGGGGGGCGTTTATTACAGTCAAAAATGGAAGTAAAAATCCCCGCAAAATTACCTTCCAACACATTTGTGCGATCTCTCTTGTGTATCTATGCATCGTGTGCCAGCCTCTCTTTTTGTATCTACGTGTGCCAATTACCATATAGTGACGGATCAGAAGCAGAAAGCATTGATGACAACAGCGATTATAATATGGATTATGACAGTCCCGGCCATTAAATCATGTGATTTAGATAAGCTTAACTCATTTTCTTGAATTGTTTTATCCTAAAATCGTAGGGGGGCGTTTATTAGAGCAGGGGCGTTTATTAAGAACAACACGGTATATGGTATTTTCATCGGTGTAAATGAAAAATCTGAAATAAAAAATGGGGGTCACCGACTTAGTTTTTGAGATATGACGTGTTAAAAAATCGTATTTTTCAGGAAATTTGTACAGAGCTCTATGGGAAAATGAGAAAAAGACGCCATTTTCCTCATAAAAAATAAACTTCTGACGGCCAGATTTTTTTATTTTTTTAATTATGTTAAAGTCATATGCCAGATCTTTAAGGCGCATCAAATAAAACTGTGAAAACTGTGAAAATGTACCAAAATATAGACCTTTTTCCATTTTAGTGCGTCTTGGTTAACTGTTGTGGGCGCAGCACTCTTAGCGTACCTACGCACCAAGTGATTATGATGGAAGTAACGGTATCGCAGTTTTATAATCTACACTAATGATTTCTCTCCTTAAAAGTGGAACGCTATAAGTGGCATAAACGTCAGAATATAACACAATTACCCTTCAAAAAAAAGATTAGAAAGATGTTCCAAAATAAATGGTTCACTATTCCGATAAATGGAACAGGTTTCTATTCCGAATTTTTGTGTTTTAAGAAAGGCTCGCTTTTCCAAGATAAAAAGGTTCGCTATTCCGAAACCATGCATATACCGGGTCGCGTGTTCTATTTTCCGAATTCAAAAGGTTCGCATCGCCATTCCAAACTTTTTAATGAAACAATTGATTTGAAGCAGACAATTTATGATAAGATCAAATTTTAGTTTCAAGGGTTAGGGTTAGTTTTAGGGTTAGGGCCTATAGGTTAAATTTTCCGAATTCAAAAGGTTCACATCGCCATTCCAAACTTTTTTAATGAAACAATTGATTTGAAGCAGACAATTTATGATAAGATCAAATTTTAGTTTCAAGGGTTATAGGGTTAGTGGGTTATAGGACATAGGTTAAAGGTTGCCAAACAATTTGATTGGTGTCACCACCACTAAAAACAGAGGAAACTTGTGAGAGAAAACGATGTGACAATTTTGTTTGTTATCTCAGTTGGGTTTTCTAAAATGTGGAAATGAAAAATGTTTTCTCATAATAAATGTTGCATCGCGAAAAAAAAAAAAAAAAAAAAAAAAAAAAAAAAAAAAAAAAAAAAAAAAAAAAAAAAAAAAAAAAAAAAAAAAAAAAAAAAAAAAAAAAAAAAAAAAAAAAAAAAAAAAAAAAAAAAAAAAAAAAAAAAAAAAAAAAAAAAAAAAAAAAAAAAAAAAAAAAAAAAGATAGTTTTTAATTCAAAAAATTCAACGACCCTCAATTGAAAATGCGCTTACACTTTCCTCCGATTTCTCCCGATTCTCCGAAATGTTGGGGTTTTTAAGTGGGATAAAAAGATACCTCTTGGAATTAATTTTATTAAAGCAAATTTTGTGAAATCACCCGAAAAGCACTGTGAGCAAAAAAAGCACACGAAATAATCCAACAAAAATGCAAAACTAAAGGAACGAATGCAAAACTTCACGAAACCACTCGCTAGCGTTAGACGCATCTCAAGAAAACATTCGACGCACATATAGCGAGTGCGTAAGTATTCACGCTAAATGATGCGCAGCTGTAAATAGGTGTGCGTGCATGAAGGACCCTCTATCACCCTTAAGTGTTAACTTAACGCCGAATCATCGTATCCTATACTTTGTTCGGTCTCGAGTTTGGGGGTGACGTCATGACGCGACTTTGCATTCGCTCTAGCGTTTGGATGCGTCGCCTTTGTGCGAGTGCGTAAATGCTGCAATTCCAAGGTCGACGCGTGCGTTTTTCGGGTGCAAAACCTAACACGCGCAGTGACATCACCCCACCGAGCTCTATTTACTAACTAGAGTGGCGACTAGCCCGATTCGAATGAAGCCGTGCGTAGTTGTGTACGCACCTGCGCGGAGCAGGATATTTCCCGGCATCCTCGAGCGATTTGGGTAAATTTGGCAAGCCTGCTGAGCAAGATGCCCCACTTGGGTGGTTCCGTTCTACCCGTGTTATTCCTTCGATGAGTTGTAAAAGACACCGGCACCAGCCACTGGTTACCACTCGCCAAGAAAGGGGGTTAAGTAAAGTTAATTAAAATCATACCAACAATGCCGAAATATCGCGGTCGCAGAAATTCACCGTCTTTCCAATGAAACTCTTAAAGTAGATGCAAGTATACGACGAAACATCTCCACGCAGGATTGAGAAATGATGGTTACACCGTTATCAAAGAGCAATCATACGTGATTTAAGGGTGAAAATATCCTATTCGAGTAACTAAACGCAACAAAAAAGCACAGCATATTAAATTGGGCAGAGTGATTTTTTCCGGACTATAATGGTGGGGATAAAGATAGTAGTTCAAGCTATTTCAATTCATTTTGCTGTGTGGGTTCGGGGGTTTTTGTATAAACAATCGAATATTAAACTTGAATTGAATTGGAAATAAAAAAATATACCCACAGGGTTCATGAGCCATTTTGAGGAAAATCCACATTTTGGTATTTACACTACAAAATAATACCCAAGTCCATAAACCTTACATTAAACCATATAAGATCATTGCCACAAGAGCATTTGCGAACTCCTACTAGCAAAGTGCTGTTAAGGTTTAATTATAGACTGTCACAGCCAGAGCCCTGGTGGAAGGAAAATAGGGTTTAGGCCTAGGCAGTTACATGATTGACAGCGGTAGTCATTGCCGGTTATTTTTTTTCCGGAGTTGTTGGATTTGTTGGTTTGAAGTGTTTGGTTTTGTCTCTCTTTGGACCCTCTTTTCGGTCATCTCAGTTAATTGACTTGTGTGCTGCTGCAATACACGATAGTGTCTCTGAGTGTAATTGGGATGGCATGGCCACTATCCAGAAGACTATTATTTGATGAGGCTTAGTTAGAAAAGCGGAAAAAAAAAAGGGACGAGGATAAAAGTCGAAAAGCGCAAGTACTAGTGAATTTAAAAGTCTTAACAGAACAGAGGTCCCACTTCACTAGTGCTTGAGCGTTTTTCCACGATTGTACACTAGCCTCTTTGAGTATACTTCGTCCGTCCAAGCTTTTGCAGGAGCTATTCCTACATACGTAATTTCGCGCACGGCCGGGACACCTCCGATAAAAAACTGAGGGTACTGCGATTCCAAATTTAAGCCTGCGTGAAGTGAAACTATGACGGCACTCCTTAGTTAGGCGGGGACGAGGATACCACCAAACTAGGAGGCCTCATAATAGTGCGAAAACGCAGAAGTGTGTATATTTGGAATAGCGTACATGTTGATTCTGTACAAATGCTCACAGTATCGTGTTTGAACCGACACGATATGCGCGAAATAATTTCGCTCGTATTTGGTGCTATATCGCAAAGTATAGTGTAGCGTCTAGCAAGGCAGGTAGTAGAAGCTTACCCGGGCAGGGCTAGCCTGCCGAATTGACTATATATGCCTCGTCTCGCCTACTAATAATATCTTGTTGTTAACACAGGACTATGGGTATTGCATGCCAGGAATGTTTACACTATTGAGTAAACGAACCTCCAAACTTTGCAATCTTCATATCGATGTATGTACTGGTCCGACTCACGAGGCCTGACTAGTTGTGGCAAATTAATTTTAAAAGGGTCATTTATATACCAACAGATTAGTAAAATCAAGGCTATAGTCCATTTCTCTACTACCGTTGCAGTGAGTCACAACTCTGACGCAGCTTTGACGAACGCAGTAAATATATGCCATTCTTGAGGCGCGCGTACAAACGCCTTGTTTTAAGCCAGGCGTGCGGTGTACTGGTTGGACCGGCAAATCTCGCGTTGACGCAATGCCCGGAGGAGGCAAATTGCAGTATAGTCAGAAGAACTTGTCTGAAGTGTTACAAATGTCTGTGTGAGCCTTCTATTCCAATTGAGATCGTTTGCAAAGATTTGCTGGTGCTTTTTTCTATGTAGTCCGAGGACTGCCTCAGTCACCTTCATTATCCTCAAAAAAAAGGTTATTTAAAAAGTCAGTTGATCTGATGATGGCATGTAAATTTTGAATTTGATATCTGGAAGCAATGCAGTTATGGACAAAAAAAAGCGATATATACATTGGGTAACCAAACGGTGAGCATAGGACCCTACCTAGCCGGCATAGTCTAGCTAGGGCGGAGGCATGTTAGGCCAGCAGTTTCAGTATTTTTTTTATCAGTAATCGTACCTTAATTAACACCTACACTGCTGGCCTGTTTAGGTAGGCGTCTAACCTTGAGTTAAACTTAAAAAAAAAAAAGTTTGATAAAGGCCCATACTGTCCTGAAGGAATTTGGCAGCAACTACAAATAAAATCATGACAAATGGCGGATTCATTATAATGCAATGCATTACCAGAGGGAAATGCCAAGAAATACACCATTCATGATTAGGACGATTGTATGAATTCATTGTGTCTTTACATAGGCGGTACTAGGCAACTTGCATTCGAACAGGGAGGCGTAGGCTAGGACTATGCCCGGCTATGCAGGCAGAGACTATCAGACTACTGCCATGTGATAATAGTTTTATCAACACAAAAGTCAAAAGTTAGTAACCCACAGTAAAGATACGAGAATCGTTGATGCATTCAGGATGCGCAGACCCGAGCATGATTCACATCATGGTATTTCTGAAAAAAAATATGAAAAATGGGGAACAATAAACATCACATCATGGGACAATCTGCCACAATTTATGAAATTCGCCATTAGCAAGACGGTTTGTTGTGAGTGCCCTGCTAGGAGCAGAACGAATCGCTTTTTGCACTGCGTTAAGGAGTGCAGGTTTCGGAATTTACAAGCCATAGAATTCGAATGAAAAATGGAATTCTTCTGAGTTTTCCAAAACACCAATTTAGCTTAATCTAGCGACCATTGGTTGGTTTTTACCTCCATCTGTGATGATGCAAAATCGGTGGTGATAGACATGGCCAAAATGGTCCAAACTAGGGCAGTAGTGAGTGAGTGATGACGACGCACTGATCATGTTTGTGCCCCAGACCATTCACTTTCTCGGTTATGTAGTTTTGCCGGTTTAGAATGTGCGAAACACAGACCCGCCCCACGACTTGATGACAATAGTGGTTTACATGGCCTTTTGGAACGTTAAAGAGATCAGTCGTTTGCACCAGTATGAAAGAATGTTGTATTACTGTTAGCCTTGATTGCTGTGTTTACGAAATATTGAGAGATGTTTTCTGTGGATGGAATTTCGATCGAGTACATCTCGGGTTCTTCCTTCCCACCACCACCAATTATTTGAAAAAAACAACCCCCCCCCAGGCCACACCCCACGCTAGCAGTCTAGATTATTACGTCATTGGAAATTTGGGGTAGCGTTACAGTCTGGCGATTTCAACGACCCAACAAATAGAGCGAAAAGTAGCGGAAGTTTATGCTGCGTGGATTGCGATGTTCTCAAATTGTGTTCTATTTCATGCCAAAAGTTTGCTTTTATTTCGGGGCTTGCCCTCGAACATCGACATAATAAAACATAAAAATAAACAAGAAATTGAAATTCTTTTTTCTTCCTTCTTTCAGCTTTTCTCTCATGCATTCGATTTTTTGTTTTTTATTTTTTGAGTTTCTTTCGTTTTGTGATTTTTCTTCTAGTTTTTTCTTTTTCATAAAAAACAAAATGTTTTTAGTTTTTTTATTTCTCTTTGTTTTCGTAAACAAACATTTAATTTTCACTTTTTTTCTTTTAATTTTCTTTCATTTTATTTTTTAGTTTCTTTTTCTTTATTTCTTCTTTGCTTTCTTTCTAAGTTTCATCTTTTTATAGAGTTTTTTCTTTCCAGACCGGCTAGTTTTGAGATTTTTCTTTTCTTTTTAGTTTCTCCCTTAGTTTTGTTTGTATTTTAGTCTTTCTTTGTACGTTCTTTCATTTAGATACTTTCTTCTTTCTTTCATTTCTTCTTTCTTCTCCCCCGACACGCGGATCATTATACCGTTCATTTTAGCTTTCTTTCTTTCCCATTACGCCCATTTACTGCCCCTCCCTTAATTATATTTCTTTTGAGTTTTATTTCTTCCTTCTTTCATTTTCGTTTCTTTCATATTCTCTTTTTTCGTTTCATTCTTTTTTCCTTCTTTTTCCGTCTAGTGTAGGGTTTTATATAAAAAAAATCAAAATACAAAATTTAACAAAACATGGTAACAACCTTGCAAGGACACACTGAGTAGGCCAGGCCCAGACCGAATAACAAAGAAAAACGACAAGCCCTAAAATAAAACAAATAAAACCCCAGCCCCAGTGATTGCCCCCCCCCCCCCCCCCTATATTCATGCTCAGCATATTATATTTATAACAAATTTGAGCAAGTTTTTGTTATCGATACTCTATTCTGCCTCAGCAGAGTTCTTCCCCCTATTTACCCCCCCCACCCTTTGAGAAAGTTTTGTCTGACATTATATCTGAATAAATACCAATTAGAAAAAAAAAGTTAAAAAAAGATAGATCAAACCAAACGTTAATTTGTAAATAGGACACTTCAAAGGAAATCTTTGAACACAGTGGCAAAAATCACATGGAGCAGGACATGAGGTTTGAGTCAGTACTATATTGATCATGACCTAGGTTGTTTTTCGCTTTTTAAACTTGACCTTTTTCCTTTTTTATTTAAAAATTTTGATTTTTATTATCATTCTTTCTCTTTCTGTGCTTCTTTTTTTACCATTTCGGGTTGTTTTTCATTCCTCTTAATTTCTTGCTCTTTTCTCTCTGCTTTTGTTTTCTTTATTTAAAATTAAGTTAAGGAGGGCAAAACAATTCAGTAAAAGAAAAGAGAATAACAGAAAAAGTTTTTAAAAGTTCTGTTAGTTTTTGTTCAGTAGGGGAAAAAGGAAAAAAGGGGATAATTCTGTTAGCAATACATATTGATTTTTTTTCTTCCACCACTTTGTATATTGCTTTGTGTTTGCACATTTGTTTATGATTTTTACTTACCCTTATTCAAGGGGTAATATTTTCAACAATGTTTGATTTCAGTTTCCAACGACTCGATTTAAAACGGGACTAATTTTTTTCTTATTCAGTTGTATTTCTTTGTTGAGTCATATCTCTGTCTGGAACGGCTATTTTTTGAACTGCGGATCTTTAAAAAGAGTTGTAACATAGCTCAAGATAGCAGAGGAACCAAAATGTAACGGGGGAAATGCGGGAGAGAGAAAGGAGAGAAAAAGATTAACGTCAACGTGTTTGTTTGTTTTGTGCAAAAAATGAAACACAGTCAGACAAACAATAAAGAAACAAAACAATTGTTAAAAAGTGTTTTTATTTGCGCAAGTACGCAGCGATTACAATTTGCGGAGGGCCGTCCTTTTTTAGGGCGCATGAAAAATACGCACCGTCAGCCATTTTGTTTTTTCAACGGGCTTTAAAAAACATTCTACGCGCTTGGCTACCTTCCTGCCTCACCCCCGAACTGAGATCGAACAGAGTAAGTCACTATAGATGCATTAGTGCTGTACTTATGGGAAAATAGCCGGATTTAATTTTTGCCCAAAACCAAACATCACAAACAAAAGGCGGATTTGTATGTAGGCTCGAAAATAATCAACTCAGTTAAAGGAAGGCAATGGTTTGTACTCTGTTTTGCATTGGCCCTTTATCATTACCCCCAAATAACAGAACAATTACTATATATAGTAACAATAAACCTCAGAATTATTGGATTAAAGCAGCAATGTAGAGAACCAAGGAGTTCTTTTTTTAAGAGCATCTGTCTTCCAGGATCACCACACCTTTCAAAAAGGTGTTGTTTCATTTCACAAACGGAATATATTTTTGTATTTGAATATATTTTTTAATTCCAATTAGAAAACATAAATACTTTGGTTTTTGATTTTGCGATCTTGCTCAAGATGTGAAATTTTTGCAAGCTTTGGAACTGAAATTAAATTTGAAAATTTTACTTTTAAAATGTTTATCATACTTTAAAGAATATTTCAAATTGTTTTCGCATCTAATTTGGCAATGGGACAATGTTGTTTTTGAAAGCGAACATTGCAAAGGGTTCCGCGCTTTGTGCGGGAGGGGGAGACCCCCTCCCGCACCCACTCCCCAGACAGCTTGATATACAAACTCTCCATGAACACTTTTAGAAATTCAAACAAAACTTAACCCATCAACTAGCCATATACTTTTTATACATGCTAATCATACTATAATTTAGTTGACCTACTTATAATTTGAACTTGTTTCTGTCAAATGCATGGGAAAATGTTTTGGAAGCAATTTTGCCAGGGTTCTGCGCTTCGCGCGGAGGGGCACCCCCTCTCGCCTCAACCCCCGGACAGCTTGATATCCAACTCTCCATGACACCTTATGAAATTCAAACAAAACTAACCCATCACCTATAGGCCTATACTTGTTAAACATGCTAATCATACCTATACTTTAGTGAACCACTAAATTTCAAATTGTTTCTGTCCAAATGCATGGGGAAATATGTTTTGGAAAGCCATATGGAGGGTTCCCGCCGCGCTTCGCGCGGGAGGGGACACCTCCCGCACCCACCCCCCCCCCCGGACAGCTGATATACAAACTCTCCATAACACTTTATGCTTAATTAATTCAAACCAAACTTACACATCAACTATATTAACTAATTAAAAATGATCATACATAGAAGCATAGTGAAAGTGAACCCATTCAGAAATTTCAAATTGTTTTATATCAAATTTGCATGTGAAAATGTGCTTTGGGAAATTAAAGATTGCAAGGTTCTGTGGCACACCCCACTCCCTGCAGCACACCCTGCGCGCAACCCCCCCTCCCTGCAGCACACCCTGTGCCTATACTTTCAAGTGCCATTACCTATTACCTTAAACCCCGGCCCCCAATATGCGGGGCCTACATAAAAAAACTGACCAAATGAGTCAAACCCCCACCAAACAAAAAAAAACAAAACACCGTCCTCAAGTAGGCAAAAAAAAATCGCCTATGACTTGGGGAAACAAAACCTGCCTCCAAAATCCAACACAGAAAAAACCGTGCCGCACCCAAACTTTCGATCATTGTTTTAGACGCTTGGTCCCTTTCTACATCGATTCTTTCTCTTAAACTTTACTTGACCTTCTCGTCGTTCAAACGTGCCTCGGCTTTGAACTGTTTACTCCACTGTAATTTTTTGATATAAACTTATATAGGCTTGAAGTCTGAAACATGACTCTTTCCATCCGCACTTAGCATATATAAGTGATCTGAAATTCCCCTCAACTACAGTTGTAAAATTATGTGCCATGATAAAAAAAGAGCTTCCGCCAAATACCCCCCCCCGCACCCACCCCCCGACGCTACGCGGCGCCGTGCTGCTACGCAGCCATTAACATCACAGCAAAATTTAAAATTTTCTTGGCACCCCCCTCCAGTAGTCTGGATCCGCCCCTTATTGCCCCATTCAAATTTTAACATATCAGAGGGATGCACTGTTCATTACCCTTTTATCATAATGCAGCTACTTAATAGTTGTGACTTTTCTGGTATTATAAGAGCTTGTAAGTGTAATCTTATATTAAGTCTTAACTTTCCATATTCTTATCGCTGAGTACTCAAAAAAAGTCTACCAATAAAAATAGAGTACCCAAGTGAATGTTCAAGAAGATTCTTAAACATTATGAAAACACACATTACAATCCCTGAAAATCTCACGTTTGCAAAATCAGCAATTGCAGTAATGATTGCACAGGGTCAAATTCTAAAAATATGCTGTGTTTAAATATAATATCAACACTTGGACATGTCTGGGTTATGGTTCAAGGTCATATTGGAGTAGAGTTTCAGGAATGTTTTCTGATTTTGTTTTCCAATATGCAATTGTTTCTTGTTGAAGATGAACCAGATTACATTTATTTTAGCTATAATATAATGAACAATATGGAATTAGTTTAAAATCTCCTCAATTTAAAATGTTTTACTTCATGATGACCTTGAATGATTGCTTGTCTGTAGTGGCACAACTGATGGTCACAGATAGGCAAACTATACAATTTTTTATATTTTGCGATTTGAACATATAACAATATCTTTCAATTTAACACTTTTACCCTCTGTACAAACCTTACCTTTTTTCCTGGAGATTTTGGAGACTTTTGATTTATTACTTCTCAACTCATTTGCATCTTTCCTGAAAAGTCAGCTTGGGTACTGTGTTTCTGGTTTGAGGTTTTATTTGCTTATTACTATTCAGTTAAAATAGATTGGCCTGAGCAGTTTATTTTGTCTACCCCCCAGATTCAAATATTCTGTTCTTGAAATCCAAATAAGTATCTTTTTACTCGTTTCCTGTCTGTGTGTGGACAGAATTAACAATGCAGTGGCTAAGAGCCTTCATGCACGTCAGTGATACAAACATATTTTTAATAATACAAAAAAGCAATGTCAGAATCACTTGTCATTTTAGTTGATATCCAACTTAAAGCCACAATTCAGTCCATTTTTTTTCCAATTAAAAATGTCACATTTTGTCTCTTAATTGCTAGTGTTAGGTTCATATCAACACTTTCTAATTACTATTCTTTGGTGAAAACAACACTAAAGCATTTTACCAAGCGGTCTTGAAGAGGCCATTTACGTCTATTTTGTTCACCCTAAGGTCAGATCCCGACTTTTTTAGTAACTGCATAAAATTGTCATTTCTTACAATACGGCGTGTTAGGCTTCCGCCACTTACAGGTGTCTTAACTACACAACCATTTCCAATACAACAGTGCAAAAAAATGGACTTTGATAAAAATAGGGGGTGCGATTGTTTACATTTGGAAGAAATCGCTGATATGGCTTTAACCTTACACAGAAAGATCGGTGTTAAAATTACAAGTTACACCTTTTAAAGGTGCTTGTTTCGATCATCTTTGGGACCCCCCTTATTTACCCGGAAGTAGTATCAATTTTGATATCAGATGAAAGGCCATATTTTTCTTATTGTCTTCCTGAAATTTCAGCTTTCAAATCCATTCCGTTCTCAAGATACTGACAAAAAACTGCCGTTTTAATGGTTAACCATCAATATTAGCACAATAGTGAATAGGGCATTGCACTATGCATTATCGTGTCTAGCATCAAAACCGCAGGTTTGTTTCCCACGGTACCTGGTGGCCTGTGTATACAAGTGTCAGCCTCTCATACCAAGTAGATAACATGATACACAAAAATCGGAACAAGCACATTTAAATAATACAACCACACAAATTAATAAAATATTCCAACCATTGCAGAGGTGTTATCCAGTTTATAATATCAAATGCCACTTTACTTATTTCAAACCATATTTTAAGCCAAAGTGTTAGCTCTTGGCCTTTAACAAGTAAACTTTGACTATAACAGTGGAAAGAACATATTTTGCTCTAAGGCTGGGGCATAAATAATAGATAATAATTATTTGGAAGAAAACCGAAAATGCCCAGGAGTATTACTTTCACTAACTAATGACGTACAATAAATCACTATTTTATTAACAAACACAGAACCCTTGGGAACAGATTGGCACGGCTCGAATCGTCTACATTATGTAATTACACTTTTCTGCACACTACAGTGAATGTGAGCCAACTCGTAAAGGAAACCTTTACACTTTTGCTAAAGGTGAATGTGAGGATTGTTTTCACACCTTACACATCATTTAGTAGATTAGTTTGCTCCTATGCTTGTTGAAGGTTGCATTACTTAAATAGCTGAATACACTGCGCTTAAGTAAGCACGGTGCGGATAAATAAATTTAAAGCAACAGTCCATTACTTCTTATGATAAATGCTCTATATTTTTCTTGATATTGACATTTTGGAACAGTTAGACTTGATTTTAATAAACTCAAATCCCTTCAGAGTAGTAGTTTAGCTATAAATGATCATTATGTCTCGAAGGAATGACTTCTTTAATGTAATTAATTGAAGTGACAGGAAATTTTTTTTAGGATACGGATTTCTCTCAAATTGCATTTGGTCGGTTGTAGATCACCTACCGAGAACGTTTTGAAGGTATATTGGACAAACAAGTACAGAAGAAAATAGCAAACTTTGTTTTGAACTTGCCTGCTATCATATCATAATCGTCCCTATTGAAAACCAATTTCCTGTCGTCACAGAAAATAACTAGCTATACTAAATCATCATTTTATAGATTGGGTAAAAATTCCAAATATGCCAAAAAACTGGGTTCAAAAAATTGGGGGCGGCATCTTTCTGGAAATGTCATTTCTCTCGTATGCTTTAATTCCCCAGACCTGTGAGTGGGGTTTGGAAAGTAGCTGAAAAAAGCTGAATGAAATATAGGCATAAAACGAGGTACTGAGATAAAAAAAAAACAGGCTTGAAAATTAAAGAAAGGTTTAAAATTTGGACTTTTTGAAAAGGCATAAAAAAACTGAAATCAGCTTAAAAGTGAACTTCACCGGGCCTGTCCCCACTTCTTAATTTAGCTCAAGTAAAACTGTACGTGTGAGTCAATAAAAAACCATACATTCAGGAAAGGATTTTTATTCAAAGGTTAAACGTTCATTTGCTTATGTTTGCTTTGTTGTTTACAGGAATAAAAACAGGCTATCAGAAGATTTTTTATTTAGGTGTTCCTTCGGACTTTAAAGGTTGCAGAACGATGCCAATTTTGCCGAGAGACTAAAACATTCTGTTTGGGCGATTTTAGCCTACAATGAGAAGAGGACTGACACCTGAAGTAATACATAACACATTAAGCCACGACACTTCACACATTGCAATCACATGATATCGATTCTTCTCGACAAAAACATATCAGTTTGGAATTCAAATCTGTTCTATTGTGTAACATAATTATAATTTAAATATCTTAAACAATTAAATTACTGTTGTTCGATCATAAAGAGTCAGTTATTGAAAATCAACGCCATATCAATGTCTCAGTTCATGAAACAGATGATAATATGCGCAGAGATTTTTGTTTTACATCTCTAAGGTAATTATTTTGCACAAAATTACAGTCTACTCAGCGTCCATAAATTGCGAGAAGAACTAAATCTGAAGTCTTCTGTAAATAAATTGAATTAACATGAAAAATTCACCATCACACTGTTTTTTCAAGCGGAATACAAAACATCTATGTTTCACTTGGCTCCGAGTTTCAATGTGGCTAAAAACCATGAAAAATCTTGCTGAAACCAAAGTAAACTATGGTCTTAAACCAGCTATCTTGTCTTTCGTATTTGGGGAACTTGAACATTTTTGCAATCACGCATTGCTTTTTATCTCCGGGATATTATTTTATAATCCTTCAGTTATTCTTCTCCCACCTATTGCTTAACAATAATTTGGTGTTAAATATTTTACGCAAAAATACTGCTGACGACCTTGTTACTCTATGTAAGCGATGCATCTTTGGTTGGCTCAAAATCGGCCCAAAACAGATTTTAAAGTCCTATCAGCAAAATAGGCATTAACTTCTTTCTCCAAAATTCAAAAATGACACCAAAATATACAAGCGGTTTCTGAAAGCCTGTTTTATCCCTCTCTATAACAAAAATAAAAAATTGGTTTTTTGATATTTTAAATATTATTATTTGTTTATTCTGATGTAGGTTTTTTTTTTACTCACACTTAAATGTAAAATTAAATTAGTGTCAATTTATAAATTGGTTGAACCTAAATAAGACATTGGTGACTTTGTGTAGTGGGGTTATTTTTTTCATAAAAACAAAGCAATTTCAACCTGCACAATAACAAATGCAGCCATGCAAATGTGACGTACAGATGTTGAAACTTTCATTTCTAATAATTTATTTGGATGTTCATAACAGATCATTATGTAAAACCAAGTTCCAAATCCATGGATTTCAGCACGGCTTGCAAATATCATCTCTTGATAAAGGAACCATGCAGAAAGTGTTGACAATATTTGGGAAATATTTCTGATGAGTGCACTAATTTTTTTTTTTAATAGTTGAAAAAGACCTAAGTTTTCCAAGAAAAGGTAAAAGAATGACGTTTGAAACATCTTAAGTTCCTTTGCTTTTCTCAAGGCCTGTAGTGACATTTTATAGAACACTGCAAACTAACATCCACACTGAATACATTTAGCTAGTAGTGGGTCTAATTTTTGTATTTCTGTTTTTGTTTTGGCATAATTACATTATACCCTACCCTTTGCACCTACTCTGTACCACATGCTTTATCTGTTAATGGAATAAACTAAGCATGATACATAGTAGGTGCAAAGGGTATAATGTATTTAGGCCCTTTCAGGGATGCAAATTTGTCTGAGTTTGCAAGAATCAAATTTACTTGAAATGACAACACTTAATACATTAATTATGTGCTGTTTGTTTTTAGGGCAAATCATTATTTTTATTAAAAAACAGAACACAAGAAAACAATAAATTCTTCACCCCCAATTCTTTTTTCTAGTGTTGCTGATTCATTTGTGAAAAAAAAACAAACAAAATGTGAACATCACAATTCTTTCATCTTTCTCTCACTGAAGGCATGTCCATTGACAACATTTCAAAAGTCACATTAATTAACTCAATGCCCTGCGCAACATAGCATGTCATGTTCCCAGTTCCACCTGACAGGCTGTGTCACAGATCTTGTTATATTCCAAGTGACACAGAGAAATGAAAAATGATTATAGATGGATGCACCTGCCTCAGTTATCTGATACAAGCACCCTAAAAGGCCAAACAAAATTAAATATTGAATGGATTGGTTCTCTCAAAGGTCACTGCTTGCACTTTGATATTTTCTGAGCCAGATACATATATTCAACTTCAACCATACCTTCCTACTTTCTACACAATTTAACAAATGTTACAAACACAAAAACAATATATATGCCACCCACTACAGTGGCAAGTGTTGATTTTCTGCTGGTTATCATCAATATCATAATCGCCTGGAGACAGTTTACAAAGAATAAAAGTTTGCGTGGAGACAGCATGTAAAACATTAGAGTGGGCATGTGGATGAGGTTGGGTACATGCTGATGATGGTAGAAGGCTCAAACTAGTTGTGGCTGTCGCCACTTGGTGATGAGTATAAGAGATACATGGATTCAAGGTTACCATATATTTCAGTTTCTTGATCACAAATGAAAAAACCTTAATTTTTATTTCAATTACCTTAATTTGCCACTTACAACCAATTTAATTTCAGCCAAATGTAAAATGACACAAACAATGATCTTGACTGAAGTTCAAATGTCCATTGACCATATCCCTGAACATCAGTAACATCCCAAGAAACCTATCCGTAAGAGATCATTGTCACCACATTTGGCGAATACCCATTCATTTTCGCGAAAGACTTTTTGAACAATGAACTCTGACAACTTATTCCACCCTAAAGAAGTGTTGTGCCTAAGTTCCATGACTGTCAATCTACGGCTGAGAAAAGAGCAGCTTTTCAATTATTTTAGGAGAATGATCTCAAATGAAATGTCCTTTGGCCTTTTATCCCAGAACATCTCAAGAAACCTGTCTACAAGGGATAATTGTCAGCAAGTTTGGTGAATGTATGTCCATCCATTTCTGTGAAAGAAGCATTTTTGAATGATCTCAGATGCCACCTAGATGGAATGCCCAGTGATTATACCATAAAGATTTTTTTGTGAACAAGTTCATTTACTTCTGAGAAAAAAGAAGTTTTCATTTTAGGAGAAGGATCTCGAATGAGATGATGTTTGACCACTTATCTTTGAACATTCAAGTGCTCCATCTCATAGAATATTAGCCTTCCCAGCTCTTTGTTCATGTGATAGGAACCCAAATCATTAAATTTGAATAAAGCATTTGTTGCTTGGTGCTAAAGCCTGAATATTACTTGGGGCAAGAAATCACATGGACCCCATCCACTGCCCAATCATGAGGCATTTCCAGAATTGGACCTTAATTTTTTGAATTTTGAATAAGATAGCAAGATATTACAACACACTAACCTACGGGACAACAGTGATACAAACTATGCCCATGGCTCCACAAACACGCCATCAGAATCAACTCAAATTTTTGAAGGAAAAAAAGAAGCTTTTTCAACCATATATCTAATAAACCAAAAATAAAAACAGCATGTTAGAATCATAAAATGCACCTTTCAGACTGAGATGAAAATTCTTACTGGTTTTATCTTGAAAGTTTCGATGGCAGGGACATTTCAGAGAACTGGTAGCAGCCTAGTCAGATATAGGAGGGGGAACTTATTTTTTTTTGAAAGCCAAAAATAAATTGTCTCCTCAAAATACCATTTTTGAAAAGTTTTAACCATTATTGAGCACAATTTTGCCTCAAAAATCATTCATTTTTTTCTAACTTACAGAGTCAAATTTTAAATTTTGATTGGTGGAGACATTTTACCTAAGTCATATGGGTAGATTTGGCAAATCTTTGCCAGATTGGGTATCCAATAAGAAGGAAAAAAAAACAACAAAACTTTTTCATATGTAGGTTTCCTCTCCATTTTGATGGTTACTAATACATCACACTTCAATCAGGATATCGGAGGTCTTGATAATGAGGTTAGACTGTTTTATACCTATTTGCCGGTCAATTACCTTTCATTCATCTCTCAATGTACATTGCCCTACATCTTGTGTAACAGAATATTGAAAAACAAGACAAACGTCATACAGCGTAAATGGAAGAACCATTTCTTGCTTTCATATCTGTGATGTTGGAGACCTATATTTTAACATCATAAAGCAGATACAATTACATGTAATCAAATTACTCAAGACAATTTAACCATTCATTCCCAAGTCTTCTCCTAAGAAAGTTGTCCTAATTCAACTGTAGTAGGGTTATAAATGAGAATCCCATTCCAGACGTTTGGGGAAGAAGGTTTGAAGATGTTTTTCTATAGGTTGAAGGGTGCTGAATCAGAATTTTTGGGTCCAACCTCTGGGAAATGTGGGGAACTTTGTAAAATAAGGGGGTAAAATTAGTACAGGGGTAAATTTGTAATCAAGTCAAAATGTGTTTCAATGTGCACCAATGTATTTTTGTCTCATCTCAAGGATTAAAAAAAGGTGTTGTTTGTCTAGCTTCCGACCTTTAGTTAAACAGGTACAGCCCCTATTAAGGTTCAAGGTCATCCTGGGGGTAAACCTTACCCAGTGCTCCGATTTTGTTGAAACTGGTGTCAAATTGTTCGTCTTGCCTTATTTTACAATGTTTGGCATTTGGTTTCGTAATTAGCGGGCAAAACGTAACAAGGGTCTACATAGTCTATAGGGGTCACCAAAACTTGACCTCAGATTGTATATAGAGCTGTTGCCCTAAGAATTAAAATGCATTTTCTTCTTCAGTATGACCAGAGCAATAATATGACACCAGTTTCAACAAATTCTGGGCAGTAGATATTTTTTGCCCCAGGATGACCTTGAACCTTATCAGGGCTGTAGCAGTGTAACTAAAGGTCCGAACCTATACAAACTATACCTTTTTTAATCCTTATAATGAGACAAATACATTGGTGTACATTTAAACACAATTTGACTTGATTTCAAATTTACCCCTGTACTAATTTTACCCCCTTATTTTACAAAGTTCCCCACATTTCCCAGAGGTTGGACCCAAAAATTCTGATTCAGCACCCTTGAAACTATAGAAAAGCATCTTCAAACCTTCTTCCCCAAACTTCAGGAATGGAATTCTCGTTTAGAACCCTACTACTGAATTCCAGCTAATTCCCTTCAGTGCATACATTTAAAAGTCACAATATAGTAGCAAAGTAATCTTAGAGTGAGTGAGTGAGTATTAAAGTTTAACGACAACTCAACACAATTGTGTTATATCGTGTCATTACATTTGTCATTTAACATAAAATATAAAAAACAACGCAATATTAAAACTTCATTTCAATTCAAATTACAATTAACAATTACAAAAGGATACACATCATACAGTGATGAACCAGAGCATCACCTATCCATGTATAAAACAAGATAAACCAACTAATTGCAAAGATACACTTAGAAAACATGCATCAATAAAAACAAGTTCAAAAGATATACTGATAAATTTATAACTATACACATCATAGACCGATGACAAAGGTCATCACTCATCCATGTACCAAACAAAAACTTCAACTTCAAATACAGATAATCGACAATCACATCAGAACATGCAAACATGAGATCCCCTTTACAGACCAAATAGATTGTCTCATACATGTACATTTTATAAATGGCTCCAATACACTTGGGCATTATGCCCAAACTGATAGATTTTAAATTACATCAACAATTATACAGTAGAAACCCTAATACATGCTACTATTTACTATTACAAAAAAAGATAAATAGGTGGTCTTACATATGTACAAATGTAATTGATAAATTGTTTGTATTTCATGTTAATTGATTTTAAGCTACATGTACTTAAACGAGTAATACAACAGAACATCTAAATAATACAATTACACAGTCGAAATCATTACACATTTATAATATAATCCTAAATTTAAATACAACCCGTCTGTTCAAATAACAGACGAGTTGCCCCTTTTAGTCGCCTTTTACGACATGCAGGGGAACACATCGGGCTAATTCTTAACCCCGAACCCGCAGGGGGCCAAAGTAATCTTAGAGGAAGCAGTAATGAAATCACTTTATCCACGTTTAAATCTATGGAATCACATATTGTTATTTATCACATCAGGGCAAACATTCACAAGTATTTCATTGATCCTTCAAAAGTAGATGTAAAAGGTTAATTGATGACTCTGATCTTTCTGACATTTCATGCTTACAGTCCTCTGCATTTATACATATGAATAGATACTTAATATCTGATTCATTTCAATCTGTTAAAGTCCACTTTAGTAGAAGTGTACTTTCTTGTTAATAGTTTTCAAGTAATTAAGCACACTCACAAATACAATTTTGAAATTGTGTAATTTTGTTCTACAAAGTGCATTCATTAAAAGGTAAGTACGACTTGAGTAGCAAAACATTGAAAAAATAAAGATGATTATTTGAGTAGCAAAAATAAATTATCACGGATTACTTTCACTGGAAATACTACTCCAAAGTTATGCCACAACCAATTTGATTGAAAATGTATGTTTTATAATATGCTAATTTAAAATGAAAAAACTGCTGCTGTATTAGGGTACCCTTTATTTTTAAAACACCTTGTATAATGAAACTTTGCTTATCTTCAGGGGGGGGTAGGACAATGCCAACCTAACAGCAATGGCAAATTAAAATCGCAAAGACTTCTGGTTGCTAGTCTGTTTCAAGCATAACCGGTAGGAGGGGCGCTCTTACGATTATCGACGGTTACACACAGACTTGTCTAAAGACTAGGCCTGGTGGTGGTCACGAATATTTAAATCTAAATGACGTTATGGAAATTACAATATTTTGCAGCGGGGGGTTAATCCACTAACCTGAACGGATTTTGAAGCCAATAATTTTTTCTTAATTATCATGATATTACTAAGATCTTGAACAAAGGTTTAAGAGATGATTTTTAATGTCATGCGAGCGAGACTGCCATAGAAAATGCCACGTAGCAGTCCACAAATTACCGTTGGAAATCCCCAATGCCAACTCGAGCAGATGTGTCCTACCCCCCGGCTTATCTTCAGACACAAGCAAATAACCACAAAAACCCACTTCCTTTATAGAAATTTTCACTTTAAGTTAGGTTGGAGACCAATTAATTTCTATTACTGCATGTGGTTTCTAGTTAACACGATGATAGATACAGTTTGTGGTAAGCTTCAAGGTGTTTCAGACTAAGTATTGTAGACTAAGACTAAGAACCTGCAGTGTGCTATGAATACATGTTTTAAAGGGGATGGCCTGATTTAAAGTTATAAAGAATTCTTTATGATAGAAGGGCTTCACCCCAAAACCCCATCTGTACTGTTGTATAAATTATATTGGTCGACCAAAATGGGCCACATTTTTCTTCATAACTTAAAACAAGCATTGGCCCTAAGATTTCAAGGATATTAAATGAGAAAAATAGTAAGCTTTTTCTATACCAAAAATTTGACCATTCCATAAAATCTGGGTTTCTGGGGATGAGGTATTAGCGACAGGACCACAGCCCTTTAAAGCAGCCTGCCAAATGTATTCACATTTTATTAAACGTAAAAAAGATTCTTAAGGGAACGTGTTGGAAATTGATCCGAATGGCGATTATTACGGGCATGAACATCTTTTCTTAGAGGGCATGCATAAGTGAAATGAATATAGATCCTTTACTAGTTTTTTAGAACCTTACACACAGTACATGACCAAATCACTTACCGATTAGCTAGTAGATTTCTTGGTATTATAATTTGAGATTTTAGCCTTGTTAAGCTCCAACAAAGCCCCTTAAGCTCTCCTAAAGCTAGTCTATAGATCATGATGATCTAAAGACTAAAAAACCATTCCTGATATGCCACAGTCTCACCCACCTCATCTCCACCCCAAGAGCAAGCTGTAAAGTTCTCCAGTGTTAAGTTTCGAACGTACAAAATATCATCCTGTACCCGTGACACCCAAGGCAACTACACATAGTCTATGTATTCACATCACTAGTAAACAAGTGATGAACTCCTCCTAATCCCAGGAATGTGCATGTGTAAATGCTTTTGATGTGAAAACAATTCATTATTAATATTATAATAGGTGGACATATCCGTATAAAAATTTGTTAGCTGACGACTGCTGGAAGCATGCCAAAGAAACCCCACTTTCTCACCTACAGTCCCACTGCACTGATGAGTGGGGTGGAGGCCAAGGGTGGATGGAAATTCAAACTCTTTTGTTAAGGGCTGAACAGGTGGCAGGGAATAACAATGCCCAGTGGCAAGGCTTTAGGTTGCTAAACGCAAAATACTGGATTAAGAGGCAGTTTTAAGCAGGAATATAGGAATATGTATACATAATATGCACTTAAAGGGTGGGAAAATATTACCCATGTTATGTGGGAAGAAAAAAAATGCTTTTCCTGGCATATCGTTGTAATTAGGTTAATTCAGAAAAAGGAGAGAAAAAAATGTGAACGTGACTCGTAGTTTCAGGGAATAATTCATGGCTTGCAGAAGAAGACAGGTACCTTTGAGATGATATGAATTACTGCTACTAACAGCTTATCAGGTAAACCTCATGGAATCAAGCTTTGATATTTGTTTTCTCTTAAATAGGATCAACTCCTCACTTAATATCTTGACAAGTTTAAACAGAAAGTTTTAAGATGCAATTCTGATCATAGAAAAAAGTAGGCACTTAAAAAGTCTTCACAATGCTGGTCTTAGAAAAGATTAGTTTGCAGACATGACAAAAGCTGTAGGACAAGGATCATATTGCACACACTCTCATTGCAAGTCATACATTTTAAATCTCTTTTTTAAACTCCTGGGTATTCAAATGTCCTCTCAGAGCCTTTTTTTTGTGCAAAATGAAGTCCAAGTGTCATGGTTTTGAGATGGCTTCTAAAAAGTCCTAAGACTCAGCTTGTTTGGAACCCATTTGAATGAACTTTTCTTAAGGCACGTCTGAATATGGTCCTAAAATGCATTTTTTTTGACAAAAAAATTGTTTATGAAATCCGATGAGTTATAGTTGCCTTTATAAGATGCCGACGGTTAACCACTCATCCGTTTCCAGTCCTATGGAACTATGTTGCAACTGCCATGCCATTTATTTAGCAAGGAAGAGGTGAAATGAAACACTAGTAGTAGTAATAACCAAAGTTTTAAATCCAGTTTTATCCCTGTTAATGGGGGTGGCCAGCGATTTCACCTCACCTTCACAGCAATACTGCTAGGATTTATTGGAGCAAGCGATAATTGACCGGATGCCATTCCTGATGTCAATGTGTTGGATGGCCACTGTTAGCTCTAAAGAGCCCTTGTAGGTAAATCTTCTTTTTATTTCTACCAGGGTAAAGATACCACCAAATTTGGTGTATTCCCCCATTTATTTTATCAAGATCTTTTAAGATATTTGTAAATTCACTCTAAAAAGGGATTATGTTCTGTGTCTATATAGCTAACTACTAACACATGCATGTTCAGGAAAGGACAATTTAGTTTTGTCATCTGGAGCAATTCTGTGACCGTTGAGAGCAGAGTATCATTTCATTGGATTTGTCTTCTATGAAGGTTAATGAACAAATCTCGCGGGGGTGACCCTCTTGAAAGTGTGGGCGGAATCCAGGAGGGGGGGAAATTCATAATACAGGGGTCAAAAATTAAAAATGCTTGGATTGCTGTAAAGAGGCAACCTAAGTGTTCTTCTTGTTAAGGATTGAAAAAAAGGTTAAGTTTGTACTGCCTACAACTCATGGTTATGGAGATGACAAAAATCGTCAAATGTCAAATCACCAAAGGTAAATGTCTGACTAGAGTTATACTGGAATGAATCTGAAAGGATAGGTTTCATTGAAAGTATTACTTTTTATTACTTTATGACTTCCACTGCTTTAAAAACCATGAAGTCAAAGCAGACTTACAAAAGAAGCATTTTTGGCCACCTGTCACCTTTCCAACAAATATTGTCTCCATTTTTTGGTACATCTTTCTGTACACTGTCAAATGATTTTCATCTAAAATTAAAACTGAAACAACTCATATACTTTTTGATTAATTTTTTCCCCATTTTTTAAGATTAACAATATGTACCTTTTGTACATTTCATTAATTTTAATAAACAACAAATAATATTATTTGGGGGGTTTAGAAATGTCAAATATAATTTTACTGCAAAGTGCCAACAAATTAATCAGAAGGACCCCTTCCTGCATTTTACAGCTACCTTAATTGAAATTTTCTATAAATTTGCAGAAAATTTCTGAATGTCATATCTCATGAATGGAAGGATGTATGGAAGTCATATACACACCAACAGTTGTATTTTTACTTAATAATAATAATTTTGGGTGAAAATCTTTCTAAGGGGTGGGCCTAAGCAGTTTTGCAAATCATCTCTTTTCTATATGACCTTTGCAGTATTATTTTTTAATTTTTGATCCAAACATATACAAACTTTTTTCTCTTTTCTGTATACACATCTTCTTGCTTAGACATTGCAGCTTTTATCGCTGGTTGGTAAGCAATATATAACCATTGTTTATACAAAATTGAGTTTGCCTCGGGATCACTGAATATCACTTTAAAATGAAGTCCACCATCTTGACCCATGGGTATGCAAGAAACACACCCAAGGCAAACTGATAAAGCCAATGTCACTTTAGAGCCTTCTTGGGAGAAAGTAGACCACTTGGAGTGCAGTGAGTCAATTTCACCTGTTTCTCCCGAGGACTGATACACACGTGCCCAGATGTCCTACTGGAAACCCTGCCAATGTGGTCAATTTCCTGCTAAGATGACAAATCTGTGCATTCTTCTATGGAACATTATTGACTCTCGGTTTAAAACATACACAGTGTCTTGTAAAAAGATTGCACATAAGTATCTCATTGATAGTGAATATAAACCAAGCTTTACTGAGCTTTGTGAGATAATTTCAACCATTTTCACCACTCCTAATTCTAAAAAAATGCTGAATTTGTTTTCAGATATCAAAAGCAGTACACTTTTGCAATAATATTGAATCCTGATCATACTTGTAACCCTCTAAAGCATATATGTATTAAAGTCAATTTTGTGAGAAATTTACTCCAGTAAGCATATGTGTATTATTTAAAGTCAATTTTGTGAGAAAATCTTTCCCACAAAATTCCTTGTGATCTTTGACATGGAATTAGTGAGATTGCTATTTTGAGTATTGAAAAGTGGAGGTGCTAAAAAGGCAATGAGGTCCATTTGCAAAACTCATACGTAACCATATGTATACACTAACTCATGCATATGTCCTTCATAACTGGGCTTTCTTTATACAAGTTGTACACACAGTGCTTTGAATAAATCGGTCTACTCAGGCATGACACAGTATGCACATAGATTTACGACCGAGTTTCGTGAATGGGTGCTTATTACTGATACCGAATACAGTACAGACGACGTGACATCCGTTTCCATGGTTTGTTTATAAGCCGTTTAACATGTCTCTTCAGGTTGGCCTTGTAGATAACTACACATTACTGAATTGCGCATAGCTCATTTGGCGTACTTTGAAAGTTCCAGGCTCTAAATTCTGATTGTCTGCCGGTTTTATAGGTGTCTGCCGAAGTGATGTCACATGTGACATCATCTATTTATTCTGTTTTATAATTTAAAGGTGCAATGAGAGATTGAGGCATCCACATATTGAGTCATATGGAGTGATTTTATAGAAATTAGACTTTCAATAGATTTCTTACCTTGTATTTGCCTACAGAGATGCCTTAAAAGTAACGGAAAACAAAAGGTGATTTTGATTTGCTTATATTTCAATATAAAACCCTGGCAAACTTTTGTATTTGCTCCAAAACAAAATTAGAAATTTATACTTTTTGTACCAAAGAAATATTTCTCAGCTTAATCCTTTCAGATAGGATATAGATGATGGAAAGTTTCAAAAAAAAAAAAAAAAAAAAACATTTTCATATATGTTGCTCTGATTTTTTAACAGCTTAAAATTATTTCCCCGGACCGAAAGCCACATAGCCCCGACCCTACCCGACCCGTCCAAATGATTCCCGGACCGGACCGGGAATAATGTGATAAAATGCACCCCGACCCGGTTTCGGTCCGGTCCGGGTCGGTCCGGTCCGGGGAATTTCGGGGATTCGGGGTGCCCCGCAGGGCTCTAATATGTATACACTAACTCATGCATATGTCCTTCATAACTGGGCTTTCTTTATACAAGTTGTACACACAGTGCTTTGAATAAATCGGTCTACTCAGGCATGACACAGTATACACATAGATTTACGACCGAGTTTCGTGAATGGGTGCTTATTACTGATACCGAATAACAGTACAGAACGTGACATCCGTTTCCATGGTTTGGTTATAAGCTATTTACATGTCTCTCAGTTTGCCTTGTAATAACTACACATGACTGAATTGCGCATAGCTCATTTGGCGTACTTTGAAAAGCTTCCAGCTCTAATTTCGATTGTCGCCTTTATAGGTGTCTGCCGAAGTGACTCACTTACGTTGTCTATTTATTGTTATTAAAACCTAAATGTGCAATGAGAGATTTGGAAGCATACATATATTGAGTCATAATGTAGTGATTTTATACAGATCAGACTTCAATATTGTATTTGCCTACAGATATGTCTTAAAAGTGAAAAAGGATTTTGATTTGCTTAGCTGTCAATATAAACAACCGCAAAATTTTATACTTTTTTTTGTAACCAAAGAAATTATTTCTCAGCTTATCCTTTGATATGGATATCCTTGAAGGAATGTATCGCATCATTGCAAACATCAGGACGTTAAATTTTATATTTAGGGACATTGATTATGTGGAATCTCCGTGCACCTTAATCAGTGATTTTTAGCCTTCTAACCATATTCTTAAACAAATATGTGTTTTTCTGCTCCACTTCCGAAGAGTACCCCTGTAACCTATTCTTCTTTTGGTTTTTGTTGTGAAATACCATAACAAGGTAATGTGACTACGATCCCCATCTTCCTTTTAGTTCAGAACTAACTCCGGCACACATTTGTGGGAGCAACGAGGTCGCTGGTAAGCCGTCAGCAAACTGAAAATTAATTTAACATCTGCCGGACGGTAGAGGCTGAACTGAATGCTATGGTTCTGGAAACTGGTGTATTAATATTAGGGATAGTATTTTTGATGACCATGCCCTTGGCGACTACTGTAGGTGCAGTAATTTCTGTCTACTCGTGCCCCTACCTTTTTCCATTCATTAATTATGCTTATCTGATGAAAGGGGTCGATGAGGTTGATTGACCGGATCCCCCGTGTATTTTCTTAGAATTGTCCCATGCAATTTAGTAGTACATTCTGTTCGATTCAATTAAAAAGACATTAGGAAAATTTCCTTAAACTTAACTCACTCGACGATCGATCCATAATGCTATTGCAACTCACAAGAGTTTTGAGCATCAATCAGAAGATTGGTTACTTTGCATTGCACCAGCAGGCTCTCCTTAGTTAGCAGAGCATTCAATTGTTTGATGTGGTTTTGTTTCAAACATAACTTTTCTGGAGTAGATACTTGGTGCCAATTCTGAATAGAAGCTCTCTAGTAATTCTATTAGATCCATTCATTTCAATATTGTTTTAGATATTCTTTGGTTTTTGTAACTTTCTGGAGTAGAGACTTGGATGCATTTTGAATAGAAGTTCATGCTAGGTATAAGAGTTTACAAGACATTGGTTATGAAAAGAAATACCTGAATAAAAGCATTACCCAGGCAAAATGTCAACCATGGTAGAACTGTGCTTGACCATGCATGGCCAACTGCACTTGGCCATGCTTTGACTATGGTCAACCATAGATTTGAGAAATAGCACCACAGTCTGGTTGACCATGATTGACCATGGTCAACCACAGGATCAACCATAGGTTGGACAGTGGTGTAATTTCTCAACCTATGGTTGACCAAGCACAGTTGGCCATGGTCAAGTACAGTTCTACCATGGTTGGCCATGGTAAACCATTTTTCCTATGTAATGTTGTATCAGCAGGGATCACTTTACATTTAATATTTAGAAAAATGGTTCCACAATATTGGACCACAAAAATTCAAAAATTTGACAGGTCAATGTTAAATGATACCTATATGTCACCAATAAAAATATATTCTGGGAAAATATTCTACTTTTGC
>JAMKCH010012311.1:0-31481 GCA_023653785.1 Ophioderma brevispina
AGATTTCAGTTCTTGGATACACAAAAATCACAAAATACTATTTTTTTTTTTTTTTCCATTTTGATTTTTTTGTGGCAAACCCTACTCCTATTTCATTTTATTTGTAGATTAGGAAATCAGGTGTAACTCTAAAAAAACTTTCTTGTGGCGGGTATCATTGAAATATCTGTAACTCAAGAAATGGGTAATTTCCCCCAAATTTGATTTTGGAAATTAAGCAATCTGAAGAAACAATTAAAATAGAATGAGGGGTTTGCCAGAAAATGTTCAAAACCGTAGAGACAGTAAAACGAAGCCATATTGGTTTGAAATGTTTTGATGTGACCACATATTGGAAAATATTATCTTAAGACCTATATATTTATTGTCACTACTCATGAGCTACCCATAGGGACCCAACATTCGGGACCGGAGATTGGTTTGAGGATACAAATTCTCTCAATTCGGGTGTAGAACACCTACCGAGAATGTTTTCAAAGGTTTACAAGTAAAAGAAGAAACTCAATAACTATGTTTTGAACTTGCCTGATTTCGTAATCGTGTCCCCACAGAAAAGCATGCTTTGATTTTCTGCTGTCACGCAAATCTTAATGATCTTATAACATAACAATAGTGTATTGGCTTATTTTCACGTCAGGTGTGATCTATACATTGGTAAGCTTCCCAATGTGCAACAAAAAAACCCAGGATCAAATAACAAAAATGGGGGCACTTCTGTTCAGGTAAATTTTCCAATTTCTCTATAATACGGCAGTGCTCCCAAGGCCCTATTGGAATTACTTCTTTCTACGCAATGACTTAACCTGCCTGAAAATTAGAAATGTTCTCGCATACTGGAGTGTCTTGTCCTGTGTGTAAGTCTGTACTGTATACCCGGATCGCTCAGCCATTACTACTTAGGCTATGTTACGCCCCATTTATCAGGGTGGCCTGGGTGGCTTAGTGGTTAGAAGAGCCTTCGCCTTGTGTGCGAAAGGTCCGGGGTTGTCAATTCCTGCCCAGGCGTGGATGTCCATAATTTTTTCCAGGGTGTTCACGCTTAGGGATGTTGTGTACGTCCATGGTTAAATAAATGTTCTAGTAATGCGATGGCGTGTTTCTTCTCCACTTTGGGGGCTGCATGAAAGGTTTATATTACAACACCAACCCTGTAGGCTGGTATCGACAAGGTTAGCAAAACAATGTACTTTTCCTGGCCTGCGACAACCAGGGAACTTTGTCGATAACACATATCATGGAGGAGGCCATATCACTTTTGTACTACCTATTCCAGTAATTACTCTAGAGGAGATAAGTGGGTTTAATCAAAATATTTTGTGGCAGAAGGTTTGAGGTGGACTTATTTAATGTAAAATGAGGCGTAGAATTATTTCCAAAAAAAGCAGTCTTATTGACCGTAACTCAAGACATTTTTTGTGATATTGGACATTTTTTTTGACTCAAAATCATATAAAATTCATATTTTTTACTTTGGGTGTTTTGACTAGCTTAATTTATTTTAAAAGGTCACTGACTCCTACATAAAAACGGTCTTGTTTCGGTTTGTGAAATCCTTTAGGTGATTTTCATCTTTTTTTTGGCCAAAAAATATAATATTTTGATCAAAAATCATATTTTACTTTTGGTGCTCTGCCACAAACTAACCTAATGTAAAAATGGGACTGATTTGACTGTACTGAACACATTTTGACATGTTGGTCATTTGTGTTACCATTGAAAACATTTGTGTAAAAATATTAAACATTTTTGAACAAGTCTTTAAAAGTCAAAAGTTGTTGCCTGGGTGAAGTTTAGCAATACCGGTTTCTAATTCGTCCATGTTAAAGGAGCAAGTGAAACCAGGGTCGCCACTAAACCTCTACCTCTAGTTTTGATTTTCTGGGCTTTCTTGCTGCCCTAGCTGCCATTAAAAGTATAAATGTGTACAACCTGGTTGGGTGTAATTTGGCTGCTGTGGAGGTTCTGTTGGATTCCTAGGAGATAAACTTCCTCACCTTTAGGCAATTGTTTTATGCCGAGAAAGGTCATTGTTTTACCGAGAAAGGGATCGGCTTTCAACAATTGTATCTAACTCTTGATATTCTTTATCACATTCCTTGAAAGGCCTGGTATATAGTCCGTCCTACAACCTCTGGGTATGAATCCGCCGCAGTCTTGTTCACTATTTGGCAAAAGTTGGCATCGATAATGGGGTTTGGTGGGAGCAATCCTCTTCATGTTCAGGATCCAGTCCTCAGTGAATCCGGGCCCACTCTTGCTTCTTTTATATTCAAAGTGATTCTTTAAACTTTATTTTTATGTTGAAGGACTTGGAAATAAATAAGATCTACGGCAACTATCCCTGTGCTCTACTATTGTGCAAGTATGCCTTGCCTGTAAGGGGAAGATCAAACCTGTCAGGAACTTGATTTCGATGTTAAATAACCTCTCGGCTTGACACATGAATGTCTTCCGGTTCAACACCAATGGAGGCCTTATACATCCTAGCATGTAAGCGAGCCTTGCAAGAGCGAGCTGCCCAAGTATCTAATGGAAGCACCCTATGTCCGTACAGGACCCTGCGGCCAACCGCCCTTAAAAGCAGATAGAGAGGTTCTTAAGCAAAGTCCCAACCTTCTTTGAAACGTCCTCTAAGGATTTTAAGAATCGCCTTGTGGAAAGAAAGACGCTACCACCATGTAGCATTCTGATTGGTATTGACCTAGTAAGCATCTCCCACTCTGAAGCTGACTCCTCATGGCTTGAATGGCAATCTCTCAACAGATTGAGAACCAGAATCAGCCAATCTAAGGTTTTCCTTGCAGAAGTGGGGCAACATGGAAGCAGATCAGAACACTACTGTGGGCTGTTTGGACAGCACCACAGACAATGAAAATCCTGCCCACTGTGGAAGAGCAACAAGCAACAGACAGACCTTGTGGAAATTCATGAAGAAAAGCAGAAGCCCCAAGACTTTGTACCCAACTCTGGCTGTATCATATTTGATAACCACTGTTTTGGACACGATAAGAAGAATAAGACTATGGTGATGAACAACTGAACATGATATATCTATAGGTCATAATTTTCACCACAAAAATATTTTTGGCCAATAACAAGGCAATTTTACACAAATGTTTTCAAGGTAACAAAAATGACTTACATGTCAAAATTGTGTGTCAGTACAGTCAATTAAGATTATTTTTTAAAATCAGTACCAATTTTTACATTAGATCGTTTGTCAGAGCACCGAACGAAAGTAAAAATATGATTTTTGATCAACTAAGCTATTTTTTTGGCCAAAAAAGGATGAAAATACCCTAAACTCTCACAAACAGCCAATAATACTGCTTTTTTATGATCCGTGACCTTTTTAATAAATTTAGCTAGTCAAAACACCAAAAGTAACAATATGAATTTTATGATTTTTTGTCATAAAATGGCCAATATCACAAAAATTGCTGAGTACGGTCAATAAGGACTGCCCTTTTTTCTCTGAATCTATGCCCCCAGTTACATAAATAACGCCCCCCCACACCCTCAAACCTCTGCCACACCCCAAACCACACCCTCTCTGATTTTCAACCCACTATCTCTAGAGTAATCAAAACTCATTTGTAATTCCACCTGCACCCCTCCCATGACTTATGGAATCTGCATTCTAAACAATACTTTTATTCACCCCAGTAACCTGTTCAAAAAGGATTCTAAAAAATCTGGGTGAAAATAGTTTTGTTATCTATCGCCCCCTTAATACTAAATAGCCCCATGACCTCCAAGAAGTTGGTCACTTTCGTTTAGAAATAGTTCAACGAACCTCCCAATGGGCAGGGCTAGTACCGGGCTAGTAAAGTGCAGAGTTGAAAGAGTCAAAGTGAGGTAATTATTTTCAATAAAAGTGCTCAATCTAAACTTTGTGTGCTTATAGTATAATAAAAACAAAAATTGAGAAATTGGCCACTCAAAAGATTGATTGTCGGACAATTGTCGCCATCGGGTTTATGATTTACCAACACGTCGACAAAGAAAACACAAACCGATACCAGCTCTACCAACCCTGACATATCCATTATTATTATACCTCAAAAGATAGATCTTGTATCTGATTGGTAACTGAAAGTAAATGACTGGGAAAAGTTCAATTACGAGTATAGTACTATTTTGCAGGTATAGTAATTTTTGGACCGTATAGTAATCTTTGACCACTATAAGTGATTTTCTGCCCTAGCTGTAGTTGTATTGACAGCATGTAAGGGATTATCTATGAGGTTATAAAACAAATATTAACTGCCCTTTATTCGGGCCATAGTTAAAACTCTTGACCCTCGGTGATTGTAAGACGTACATTTTCCCTAAGCTCCGCTTCGGGCAAAAATAGGACGGGGGCCTCGAGATCACCTCCGGTCAATAGTTTTGACTAGTGTCCATAATGGACAGAGGCAATATTTGTATATACCTCTTTGGAAGAAACTTTAGATTGATATCCACCATGTTTCTTTCATCAATATCAGCATTTCACCTCAATGTAACAAAGTTGACTGAGTCAGTGGGAGGGGGAGTAAGGCTGTCAAACCACTTTCACATGGCTAGGGAATTTTCATATTAATGCTGGTACAAAAGGGATTTCACAGTCAATCTATATGCTGCACTTCTGATTCACATGCAGGGTCATAGGTACTTGCAGGGTCATACCCATCAAGACAGGGGTCACCACTTAAGGTCATAACATCAACTATAGGAGCACTCTTGCAGATTGGGTCAATGTGTGTCACTTCCATACTTATAATATTATGGGTGTTTATGGTCCAGTAGTTGAACAACTTGTACCTGAAGCAACAAACTGGTAAACACTTAATATCAAACTGAATTTCACGACCACTTAATTCTGACAGATGAGGCCCTGTTGCTATAATCTGCTCTCCGATCTACTGGGTAAATATGTTTGGGGTTTGTGAGCAGTATCTCTCCCTCATAGAATTCTGGTGTACACAAGTCAGGGTTGGCCTGTAAGATATGAAAATGCCTCACTGGAATTTCTTGACAAAGAAATGAGTGTAACGCACACAACGTTGCTTAATGCTACAAAAGATACCAAGTTGGGCAGTTTGTAATTCTGGCACATCCCGTTAAGGAATTGTTTTTGACAGTCAAGTATGCGCAAGAAATGTCCAGACAGCTCTTACGACTTTGTGAATAGTGACCGGGGGCCCACGGTTTGCAAAATTGCTGCCATGGATTTTTTCTCTTTGTCATAGGTGGTCTGTGAGGTCCTAAATGGTTGTGTTTCCTCCTCTTCTTTATTTACCCTGGATGGTGGACTACACAAACGACCAGTAATTACCAATTATCACTAAATGAATGTTTTTATTTCCAGGTGGTGACCCATTCCACAACCTCACCCCCCCCCACTTTACCACCCAATCAAAATTGAGATTTTGTTATCAGAGGAAAGTTTGTATTTTTCTCACTTACAAGTGAGGACATTTAAACTGGAAAAATTTTCCTTTTGATGCACTGAACAAAAACATCTTCAAATGTGGTCAGCCACTTTTTAGCTTTTACTCTCCAAAGATCTAGCTGGAAAACGGAAAATTCACATCATAGCAGGAATGGGCCCTTCCCCCCCACCAGACATCAGTCGTAGCATAGTGAGCATGCAAGAGCATAGCTGACAAGTATCCAATGTGAAGCACCAGGGTCTGGACAGACACCAGATGCCAATCACCTTAAATCCAGAGAGAATGTCTTAAACAAAGTCCAACCTTTTGAATCAGTCTCTAAGGAGCTTAGAGAGGCACCTTGTGGAAAGACTTGAACGTCACCAAGTAACATAATGGTATTGACCCTGGGGCATCATCCACCTGGAGCCGACTCCTCAGGGCTGAATGGCGATGCCCCAACAGATTGAGGAAAACCATGGCCGATCTAAGGTTTCCTTGCAGAAGGGGGCACCTGGAAGCAGATCAGGGCACTACTTGTGGTGTGGAACAGCCACCACATTACAATGGACATCTCTTGGTCTGCCATTGCTGGAGCAACAATGAACAAACAGGAGCTTGCAGAATTCCGTGAAGCAGCCAGATGTTTTAATCATCCTGCACGGATCATATTTGAGCAACCACAGTGTTCGGACACGGACGAAGCTAGTCCCGAACCATCCAGTCTAAACAAAACATATCTCAATGTGATCAACCAGGCACCGTTTGCTTGCTACTCTCCAAAAACAGGATGGACTGAATTTAATTCAAAATGTGTAATCAGGTGTTTTGGTGATCTGCTCCATATGAGGGAGGAAAATTTCATGAAAAACCTGACCATGATCGGTCACCCATCTTTAAATAACCAAACAAGATAAATTTCTGTAGGTGCATGCTTTCAGAGGGTGATTGTTAGCCTGTTATAGTAGCTAACCGTAATAATCTTTGCACTTACTAAGTGTAGCATCTGAGCTTGTGCTCTTGGTTAAAGAGAGCTGATGATACAGACGAACTGAACATGTGGACTTTGAAGTAAATTTAATACGAAATTAATTGCATCCCTTCCCAGTAAATGAATCAAACCTAAACCTGTTTTAATGGAGAGAGTCTGCATGGCAGATGAAATGGAAATTGATTGACATATCAAGGTATTCACAATCAAATTATAATAGGTAGGGCTGATGCCTACAACGTCCTTACACTACGAGTGGGACCGCAGGGGTCCCTTTAGTCACCTTTTACGACATGCAGGGATACAGCGGACTATTCTAAACATCGAACCCACAGGGGCGGGATGTGCCGGAGGAGAGGTTTCCATTTGTGAGCGGAGAATGGAACGATAGAACTTTTGTGGATAACCAGACTGATTCAAGGAATTTCACTTCAGGTCATCATCATCAATCCGATCAAGTCATCTCCACTGACTCTGACCTGACACAACACTTAATTTATCTCTTGGATGTCTCAACCTTGCCAAAACGTTCTTGTTTGGCATCCAGGTCATATCCAATCTTAACCAGGTCTACCTGGCTCACTCTCTTTTGCAAACGAAACGAAACAAAATGCCCATTGGATTACCCGCTTTATTCCATGCACGTTATGCATGCATGACGGACTAAAGCGTGTAAACCAATAAGTGAGTCTGTTTTGTTCTTGCAAAATACAGAGTAAGCCGGTCTATCCCTTCCTCTTCCAATAATGGCTGCCCACTTTGTGTCAATGATTTCCATCAATTATCACTGTTATCGGACTTAAAACTGGTTTTAACAAGCGATTAACTTTAACACTTATCTTGTGAGTGCTCTCAACATATTGCAAAACAGATGTCACTGTTTCAAAAATGCTTTGGGCAGGCAGAGCTGAGAAAAGGCAAGAAGTAAGCAGAGCAAAACAAGAAAATTTGAAGAAAAAAATAAGCAAGTTGCAAACTTGCCAAATCCCCTGATCTGAAGTTAGAGGAAACTGAAGGTAGTGATGAAGTATGGTGGTGTGAAGAGTTTGCAGAGTCAAGGAGCAGGGGAAGGAAATAGAACAATTTCGAGTTGATTTGACCTTGATGAATTTGGATTACCAGTGACGGAAAATGGACTTTAAAAGTGGTATCAAATATGGACTACACCCACCAGGTTCATGACCAGACAACCCATGTGTAGTGATTTGACCTTGGATGACTTCTGCATGACCCTTGAATGACCTTTAAATCTTCGGCACTGAATGTTGACCACTCCCACCAGTTCATCATCCTACCCACATTTTGTTGAATTTGACCTTGAATTACTCCACATGACCTTCAAGTTTGCCACTGAATGTTCACCACAACCGCACCAATATTTCTCACCTAACACAATTCAGGTTATAGCAATTTAAACCTATTTTGACACTTTGGACCATGATCTGCTTACCTTGAAATGACCTTTGATTTTTTGGCACTGACTGTTTACCACACACAAACCATGTTTTATCACCATACCATAATTATAATAGATTCCAACACATAGTGTCACCAGAGGAAAAATTATGGATACATCGATTAGTTGGGAGAGGAGTCGGAATCTGCTCCTTCAAATCTATATATCTTCCTACAAAATCGATTGTGGTCAAATTAACTTTACTATTATTTAGTGGACTCGTGACACATACGTAATACCTGCCTTATTTCAACATTTTTAAGATGTAGGATATTCAAAGGGTTTCACATATAATATTCCATTACATTCAACTCGCCTGTTACATTGAATACCATTAAGCAAGATTGATTAGTCAGGATGTTTTTGAGAGTAATGTAGCTATAAATCATTTATGTTGCCTTTACTTTTACTGCTTTCATCAAGCATAAAATTGATTTTTCATTGCTTTCAGACGACTGTTCAATAAATTTTTTTAGTTAAGATTTTTTATTCTAACCATAGGCATTCCTGCCCAAGCTTACGAAAACATTACTAAGTGACACAATGGGCGAATCTTCTAACAAGATTATAGCAATTTAAACCTATCTTGACTGCATTTGCCCTTGACCCAAGACCCTAATATCTATCTATTTTGCAAAGATGGACAAACCCACATCTGCTTACTATTGAAGTAATTTTTTGCAAATCTGAATTACCATTTCAAAGATAAGGCATTTTCCATATTAATAGCTCATTAACATAAATACCTATTTTGCATATTGTATGCATAACATTAATCAGT
Organism: Ophioderma brevispina; assembly: GCA_023653785.1. Lineage (NCBI taxonomy): Eukaryota > Metazoa > Echinodermata > Ophiuroidea > Amphilepidida > Ophiodermatidae > Ophioderma > Ophioderma brevispina. The sequence goes on from JAMKCH010012311.1 coordinate 8,646, forward strand.
TTTCGAGACTCTTCACCCAGCTCCTTCTCACCAGTTCAACATTATACGCCCTTACGGAACTTCAGATATTGCAATGTTGCATTGTGCCTTTTGAAAATTTAAGGAATGCTTTTAATTGGCTTCATTTTTCATACCTAACCGCACTACCATGCCCTTGCAAGCCAAAAAGAATTCATGTATGCCTTGATAGGATGGGCTTTTCAAGGATTTTGTATATCCAATGTACATTTTCAAATATTCAGTCACAAACCCAGTTAACCTAACCACAATGAAACACACCACACACCGACTCACAACCCAAAATGTCACACCCCACTTACCACACAGAAGGAATCTGCTGTCGCAAAATCCCTCCCCCATGCTTTTAAGACGTGGTATAAAATACACGTCGCGGTTCTCGAACCCGCTAAATCCCCCTGGCGGGACGGTTTACAAATTTTTTTTAAATAATCAGCTACAAATACCCCCCTTAAACCCAAAAATCCCCTTAAACCCCAACACCCCCCCTTATCCCTCGTGCAACCCACCTTAAACACAACAATCCCCCTTAAGACCCGACAACCCCCCCTTACACCCGTACAACCCCACCTAACGCCCCAACAATCCCCTTATTCCGCACAACCCCCTTAACACCCGGACAACCCCTAAACCCAGACAACCCCCCTTAAACCCCAACAATCCCCCTTAACCCAACAACCCCTTAAAGCTGGACAATTCCCCTTAAACTCGGACAACCACCCCCCTTAAACCTTGACACACCCCTAACTCGTGCAACCACCTTAAACCCAAACAAGCCCCCTTAAGCCCCACAACCCCCCTTAAACCCAGACACCCTTTAAACCCGACAACCCCCCTTAACCCCACAATCCCCCTTAAGTCCAGACAACCCCCCTTAAACCCTGACAACCCCTTTAAATCCAACCCAGAGCAACCCAGCCCCCTTAAACCCCAACAATCCCCCGTAACCCCACAACCCCTTAGCTGGACACCCCCCTTTACACCCGACAACCCCCCTTAAACCCGGACCACCCACCACAAACCTAATCAATGTGAGAGTACATGATTCCACCCCTCCATCAAGTTCATCAATTCGACTTGAGCTTCAGATAGTTTGTTCACAGTTTTTGGTGAAAATACCCCAACTATTTAGCACCATATATGCAAAGTAGCTATTTAATTAGCATATCCTGCGCCACAAACCTTAATCAGCGCGAGAGTACAAGATTCCCCACCCCTGCCACCAGTTTCACCAATCATCAAATCGGACTTATGGATCTTCAGATAGTTTGTTCACAAGCTTTTTGGGTAAAAATACCCCAATTAACTCATTAATTATGCAAATTAGGTACCTATTAGCATATGTCACGCCCATAATCTAATCAGATGAGGTCAGGCATCCCGATCCAACCCACCAAGTTACATCACATAACCCTTAGGGTCTCATGTTATCGCGTTCACAAGATTTTGTTGGAAACTTACCGCCAAATTAACTCATTATATGCAAATTAGGTACCCTAATTAGCATATGCCACGCCCATCATCTAATCAATGAAAGGGCATGGCAGTACGATCCAACCCACCCACCAGTTACATCACCATAACCCTTATGGGGCTCTCATGTTTCCGCGTTCACAAGATTGTTGTTGACCGCCGCCGACGCCGCCGCCCGCATTGACGAAGCATAATCCCCCTTCTGCTTTTTCAGCCAGGATAAAAGAGTAAGGTTTTAGACCCCCATGTCCAGGGGAAAATATCAAATTTGTCAAAATCAATCCAAATTGGTGAAAGTTGTGCAATGTTGCACAGTGGCCTCAAATAATTGTTGCAATTTTATACCTTTTGGAGGAACTTTTGTAACTTTTAATTGGCAATTGCACATTTTTCTGCAACTTCCAGCATCTTTCACAGTTTTATGCCTTTTATGCAACTTTGCTTTGTTGCGGTTATTAACCTCCTTGTTGCATATCGGTGTTGATGGTTTTTTTTTCAGTAAGGGGGATTTCCCTCTGAGAAATGATCTGAGAGGAGTTGCAAAGTTGCCAATTTACTAGAGTGTATCCCAGAAGGTTGAAAATGGGATTGATATTCATCTGTGCACTTCCCCATAACGGTCATTTGTGGTTTGAGAACCCACCCACCCCCTTCTTCCCAGAGTTGTCTATACTTTTTTTTTTTAAACTGTCATGTTTAATACTATTTTTTAAATCACAGCAAGATAAATATATCCCAAGGATACTTCTACTCTTTTTTCCTTGTTCTCATGGCATTATAGTAGACAAGCATTGGTGCTTCAGTACGTGGAACTGGGAATTCCCCCTTTTTCCACATCGCAGATGTTTGTTTTCGGTTTGGGTACAGCCTCCTACGTATTGTACGCACAACTGTCAGGGTGTATAATTCTGCTGTAATGTCCTACGCTCGTGGGGAAGAAATATGACTCAGGGCGACACGATCTCGTGTGCCGGTATTTTCCGTTAGTAAGGGTACACCGTGTGTGTATACTACGTATGTAATTAGTCCCTGCCACGATTAAATGAAGTAGCCGATGTAAAATAGTGATTTGTGGATCGTGTGATTCTTGTGATTGGTTGATTGATTTGTTAGGACTATGTGTGACAATGGGTAACGTGATGTTTCGCGAAGGCGCTGAGAGGATGGAGTGGTGTATACATGCCTTATACTGAAGTCTGTTTTTTTACGGCGGGCAAGAATTATCGTTTGGCATGATTCAGTTGATATAGGCTTATGTATGGCACTCATGTATACATGAAAAATACATGGTGAAATTATCGCATTATGACACCATTTTGCAAAGAAAATGGTATGTATAGCTGTAAGATGGGATATTATTTGTTTTGCACAACGATATGGGAGAAAAAATGAAGGGTTTTTGTCCCGTCAGTTTTTTATATGACAAGTGGCTGAAACCACTCAAAATTTGTGGTGTCATGTTCGCGGAGCTAATTGATGTGCATGATTCGGCGTAATTTTTTGTTTTCTTGCACGAAGGAAATTCGTGTGTTATATAGATAGATCAAGTTATTTTATTTTCTTTGGAGACCCAAATCACTTGCTATGACCTAGTATAGAATGTAGATGTGAGTAGAAGTGATCTGGGAGTGATTTGAAATAATTACTTGAGTATAAATGTGGGGAAAAAGAGGACTATTTGTTTATGTAGAATGGAATTTGGCTGCCAATTTTCCTAAAGAATATGATATGATATCGAAATGAGCAAGTAAAAAGATTTGTTTAACACTTATGGTATATTCAGTCAAGATTAATTTCTTTCTAATAGATCAACCCATCGTGTCACCGGAACGAAAGTTTGAAGACAGAGCGTCAATTAGTTGGGAAAAAAGGTCAGTGCCCCAATTTTACTGTTTCAGGAATGACTAATAATCAGCCTTTCAAGTTTACATGGAGAGTGCAAAGCCTTTTGTGTTTCCCTCCAAAACCCGCGCTCAAAAGTCAGTATCCATTGAGCAAAGCAAATATGAAGGCTGATCAGAAATTTTGAACATAAATGCACTATAAATGCACTATACGATTTACTTAAATGATTTTCATTAACCACAAAATTAATTTTTTATTGCTATCGACCACTGTTCATAAATTTAGCGTGGAATTTTAATTTCCATCCATTGCACATCCCCTCATTCAATGCCAATACCTTCAGGATAATTCCTGAATTGACACGATGGTTGAATTTACTTAGTTTCAAATGTACAAGTATAACATTTATACTATTGCTATTGTAAATATTTTCATAATGCTGTCATATACAAGCTAATCTCATGTAACGAATAAAACACGTTTGCCATTATGGCATATGCCTTATGTAACTTTAAAAGAGTATAACAATTAATTAGGGTTGACAATACCTCCATTCGAAGTATCCACGCACCGTCTAAGACAAATATTGAAAAATTTCAATAAAGTAAGAGAACTAAAAAAAAAAAAAAGTTGCAAGCAGTGCGCAGCTATTAACCTTCCAATAATTTAACACAAAAACAACTCTCTCCATACCACCGTTTTCCTCCAATGTCATCCAAGTTTACATTGTATACTCCTTTATAGTCACAAAATGTAGCAGCTTAAACCAAAATCCTCAGAAATATTAAGGTGCATTTCGTGATCCTGGCCCTTCATTTTTGTTTTTTGTTTCACTAGATATCCCTGGAAGAACTATTCCACAATTTCTCAGTTGTTCTGAACTGTGCGTTTTAATGTTTAGAGAGGCCAAATGTGTGCATCACGCTGCCCCTTTGGGAACTGTCTTGTTATTTCCCTCCCCTTACAAACACGCAAAATAACGCAGTTACACAATATCTTTTTTTTAAAATTTCGCATTTACAACACGTAAAATTAGGCCCACATACTATACTTACCCAACAATTCATGATATAAAATTTCTCAACTTTTTTGTGGCATTAGAAGGAATTATGACTTGCATCACGAAATGCCCTTTAATAAGAAATGCAGATCCCAGACAACTGCTATGAATACCAAAAATGCAACCAACAACACCTTTGTTAAAATGTTTAACCACATTTCCCAAAAAAATTTATACGTTTAATAAAATCATGCGCACATGAGAATAGTAGTTACAGTAATTGGTTATTTAGATAGTTACCATATGTTACGTTATGTTCATGTTACTTGTATAGTGTTAGATAATTTATATTAGCCTATGTATTCCAAATAACCAACAGATTCATATTAATTCCTCAAAGATAAATTAGTCAATTACTCATCCTGCCTGTAAATTTGTAAATACAAACACAATCTAAATAAACATTCGCCTTCCAAATTTGTGTTCTAACAAAACTTAATTGCTCCATTTTGATCTCATTAATTTTTACAGCTCCTTAAATTTAATAATTTTTAACTAAAATCACCGATTTCAGCCAAAATGTAATTTTCCTTCTGCCTGACACCAACTAAGCAGAAAGTGTTAAAAACCAATTTTCCCCTATGCCACCACTAATATCGCCCAATGGCATGAAAAATCAATCCAACACTTCTAAACTACACCACTCCTCCAAACTTGCCCATCTCACCACACCTAATGCCAACTCTTCCACATGTAATTACCATCTATATATTTCTAAGGTGCTTGTTCCTATTTTTTTCTATCGTTGTTTCTCTACTTGTATAGAGCCTTGACCACCTGTACAACAATGACATCAAGTACCGGCGAAATATTTTGCGGTTTGTGATTCTAGACGGCGATTCTGCATAGGCAAGGCATATTTCCACTACTGTGGCTAATATTATTATTGGTACCACTAGAACCTATTTGTTATCTGTAATCTTGAAAAGAAATGGATTTGAAGGCTAAAAATTTCAGAGACATGAGAAAATACGGCCTTTCACTGACAATCAAAATTGATACTACTCCGGTAAATCAGGGGTCCCCAAAGACGATCCTAAACAAGGCCCTTTAATTACAGTCCAACCGTCCACTTAAAATGTCCATCATTTTTTTATTTTTGGTACACTCTCATAATAAATATTTTATGCACATAATTTATGTCATTGTTTACTTCTTCATGTCCCTCGTCTTCAACCCATCCACGCCACTAACGGCGATGATTGTCCTTTTTTTAACGACTATTCTTTGTTTAAGGTAATAATGGTTGTAATACAATATAGCTCGCTAGCTCCCCCTTCCAAAATCAGTAAACCGGAGCATAGACCGCACATTACACATACATGATATAGGCGTGGTTGTATTTACTGTCACTGTCAACTGAAACTCTGTTAATATTAGGGAACCAGGAATCCCGGAGAATGCGGTCTTATAGGTCAGCTATTTCACCAATCACAGCTCAAGGAGAGGGGGGTTCTTTTCCCGTTATCTTGCTCATTTAATTTCTGCCAATAACAAAATATAATACAGCTTGTTTACTGCCTATTACTAAGTATTAACTTAATTCTACTTCTGTGAATGTTTTGGTACTCTTTATCCACCTGATTATCACATATACAAAATGAAATTTGGCTACGATTGTGATCTAAGTACCAATAGCTAACTCCAGAATGGCTTACAATTGTTCTGATATGCCTATCCACCATCAGCAATAGCTCCAACACAATGGCTTGTAATTGTTTCAATATTGCAAATCACATGTTCTCAACATCTAAAAATTCTATTCATAAAACACTATCAGGTAAGATATGCAATTACACTTCAAATAAAAATAATCTAACCCTTCAATTGCCATAAAACATCAACATTTGATAGCAACTTAATCAACTTCTAATATTAAGGCCCAAGTTAACAGACTATACACGTTTGAGCGTCATTAGAACACAGTGTGGTACAAACGAGAGGCAGTTTAATCATAGCAAGAAAGTTAGAGTGACGAGACCATTCTGTTCCTTTTAAACAGCTACAATGCAGGCATATTTTAACAGGTAGCAATAGTAAGAAATTACATAAATATAAGGGTGACCCAATGAGAGGTAGTACTGAAGGTATCATTTTAATAACCAATCAGAAAGTTGGAAAGTAGTTGCAGAGTTGTAGACTTCTTGAACAATCATTAAAGAGGCTGTCCCCCACTTCCGGAATTAGGCGTGGTCTCTTGATGCTTTGAGGAGGGATGTTGTAGAATTGGCATGTGTATAATTTAATCTTAAAGTTTGACATATATTTAAAGGTGCGTCTTCCGATCGGCTTGGGACCCCCTGATTTACCCGAAAGTAAGTATCGATTTTGATATCAGATGAAAGGCCATATTTTTTCATTGGTCTTCCTGAAATTTGAGCCCTCAATCCTTCATTTCCAAGATATAAACAAAAAACCGCCGTTTTAAGTGGTTAACCATCAATAGTATACTGGATTCCATTTGCATAGTGGAATAGCCTCTACTTTTTGAAGGTGGAGGTATGAATCAAGGGGATTATTATAAAAACTTTAGTCCCGTGTATTGTGGTAATGATGTGCGCTATAGCCAATCCTGAGCGGTTGGGCTATTCACATGCAGTCCCAATCAATAGTCAAGCATAACCCCTAAGATGTTCAAAGAACATGCAAACTCAATCCAGAATATTAATTTTTCAGGGAAAGCAGGTGAAAGCTGATTTTATGAATATGAAGATAAAATTCTGCATCAAATTGTAAAATTACACACAGGTGACTGTAGCCTTCTAAAATTTATCGGTTGTTGTAGGCAATGTTGTAAAACCACTTCTGGGTAGACAAACATGCATCCCATAGGATAAAAATAGAGAATAAAAGATGAGATTTTTTTGTTTTGGCATCTTAGATGGGTGTCCTCAATGGATGGTATCCAATATTTGGAGTGGTGGATGCCAGCTGCGCCGGTAATCCACCACTTAAAATATTGGATGCCCATCCTTTATGAACACCATCTAAGATGGCCACAACAAAAAATATCATCTTTTTATTCTCATTCTTATTTAGAAATTTGTAATTTTGTGCTTTCCTATCGCATAAATTTATTTGTCAAAAATATTCTAACATCATTCTTTTTTATCAATTTAAGTAATTCCCACCCCTCTTGAAACAATGTTTCAATCCAAAGAACCACAGTCATCGCGCAGGTGATGTCATGCTGTGTAAATTGCATTTGCGTACCACGCGAACTGCACGACGCGTATAAACGCGCCGTTTTGCGCAGTCCTATATTCGACTACACCGCGTATTGCTGCACGCACGTATCCATCTATATCCAGAATGGGATGGTCGGAGCTTTGACCTAATCCAATCAAATTTCTTTTTAACATGATACACCACGCCCACTGAATAAGATAACAAGTTTTGACTGGACGAACGACGTAACTTTATTTGGTCGTTGGCCATTTCTTTCAATCCGATCTCTTTGTATGGCGAGAAAGATTTCTGGTTATTTCTGTCCCCTATTTTGAGTATGGACGAAGTCCTAACTCCGCCCAAAACTCTACCATCAACTGGAATCTACTATAGGCCACGTACTGACATAGGGCTTTGCCAAACATGCATTATTGCGTCTACCATCAAAACCGCACGTTTGTTCCCGCGGTACGTGAATTTGGGGTGTAATATATTGTCAAGTGCCAGCTAGGCTTTCTCATATAAAGTTAGGAACACAAATACACATAAAGCGGAAACAACCACCTTTAACCAAACATAATTGCATATCCCACATTGGATCTCATCAACAACATTCAAAGCTTTCAATTCCTCATATCCAAATTGGCGAATCAATAATTACACCAGCAGCGCATGCTCGTATTCTTGGTACCCATTTTTGACTCTTCTAATGTCGCCTTATCCCACACGTTTCTAAGATTGTTCGCTACATCCGCATCATTTTCATATCCGAAACACAGGCAAAATCAGAAAATATCTTGATGATCATGCTGGCAGAACAATAAATTCCACGTCTGTTTTGACCTCAACTCTTAATCATGCATTTCCCTTTTATTTGGTCTCCCTCAAACTCAAATAATCGTCTTCATCAGCACGTACAAAACTCAGCTGTCTCGAGTTATTACCCTCTTTAGAAAATTCACTCACATTACTCCAATTTGATGCTAATTGCACTGGTTACCTGAACATAACAGGATTATATATAAATTGATCTTTTTTGTTTTAAATCCTTACATGGTGTTTGCACTGGCATATATTGATGATTTATTAAACAGCCATACAATCCATCACAAACTTAATGCGCTCTAATCAAATGAATCTTGGTTGTTCAAAATCTTATCATTCCTTGGGGATAGATCGTTCTCATGTGCCACACCACGTATCTGAATAAGCTTCCACTTTCCACACTCAAATCGTCCAATACCTGATTCAATGTTAAGAAAAATCTGTAAAACATATTTGTTTAATAACGATGCTTTCTTTTAAAAAATTGTCTGTTATATATTTTCTGATTGTATTTAGTTGTCATGATGTATTATATTATGGGGTCTATTTAATGCAGCATTTTAATCATTTATTTTTTTTTTCATATTTTGTGTAATTTTTAAAATTGTTTAGGAAGGTATTATCTTTTTTAATAGGTTTTTGGATGTTACTAAAAAAAATTGTTAAAGTATAAATCGTCTTTGCGCCTTGAGCTCCTTTCTTTGGCGGATATGTGCGCTTTTAAATTATCAATTGATTATTATTAAGGGGGAATGCTCCGATTAGGAATGAGTATTTCCTCTTAATAGATTGTCCTTTACTCCAAAACCCATCCTGTAAAGTTTCGCGCCGATATGTTCATCGTTTTGATGCGAGAGCTACAAAACGTTATTTTTTAATCCCCATAGGTACTGTGTAAAAATTATATTGGCACCAAAATGGGCCATTTTGCTCATAACTTCCAGCCTACACCTCCTTTGGCTCTAAGATTCACAGGGTAAATGAGAAAAAAAATAGTTAGCTTTTCTTCTGATACAAAATGTTGACCACTTCCGGTAAATCGGGCTTCTGGGGACAGGCTATTAGCGATCGGGCCATGACCTTTAAGTTACGGATTTATACAAAGAAAGCAGATGAATTGGGTCCTCATTTTGAATGACAAAAGAGGTTAATAGCCAAACGTGTAATAAATCATACCTTGCAGTTCCCCCCATGTGAGCCATGCTTTTAAACACCTTCAAAGATGTGATTTTAAAAGATTTGATTATCCTTGATTTAGCCACTATTACACTTGTTCTTATTCCGTAGCATATTCCAAGACTGCACTATAGCAAGACTGCAGTTACTATAAAGACATTAATTCTTAAAGTGATGAAGCATTGCTATGACTGGAGGTTATGTCAGGTGAGTTTATTTCAATAGTGTATTCCTTTATGAAATACAAGTTCATATTTGGCAAGAGAGTGTTTATAAAGAATCCCAAAGTAATCAAAGACACTAAGTTGACAAAACTAGCAAATTTTCTAAAATTGAACAAACCAGCTAAAACCCATGAAAACCTACAAGTTGCACAAAGATTCATAGATGTCAAAAATCTATCAATTATATTATTATTATTATGAGATGTAATCAATTTTATAATGATAGTGATTTGGTGCGGCCATGTGATAGTAGACAAATATTGAAATCCTAAGAGTGTCATAGTAAAAATTATATCGTGAGGTCAAATTCGACTTTCAATTTCACAAGGCAAAGCAGAGTAAAAAATGGTGAATGATAATTTTACTATTGCACAAGACATAGGCAGTCAGTATTTGTTTTATATCATGATAGCACCGGTTTTATTTTCATGGCTTCATGGCCTGTGGATGTGATAGTAAGAATTTTCTGGCTCATAACACTGTAATCATGATAAAATAAAAATTATCACATGGCATAAACAGAGACCAGTGATATCATTTAAGAAAAAAAAAACAATAGACAACGATATTCGTGCCATCGTACAAATGGACCATTCAGCCCCACCTACCAGCGAACAAACAACTCGGAATGAGCGATGTTTTTCCTAGCCCCACACACGCTATCGCTCCTTCTTCCCTGACCGGCGTACATACATTTCCGCACACCATACATGAGTGTTGAAACTTCGCCCTATTTCACTATGGGATATCGATTTGTTTTTAAATCCTGACTCAACCGTAGCTTCACCAATTTAAAATTACTATCCCTTTTGCTATTATTAGCTGTGTCCCGTAAATAATATAATAAAAAGCCTCTGATTCATAACATTTACCCACTACGCTCACTTGCATTGTTTGCTATGGTACGTACGTACAACATACAACCAATACCTGCATTGCATCCTACACCCTTGCCTAAGCCCCTGATATACTCTTCTACGTTCCATTTCTTTTTTAAAAATATTTGATAAAACTGAAAAAATAGGTTTATAATAAAAAATAAAAAACATTCTGAATGTAAAAAATCTGTCCAAATTTCACGCCGGACTTGGTTGGCTACCATTTTAGTAAAATTGGTTACAATCATAATGATCAGCAGGTAAAAATAACTTTTTTTACTGATTTTGTGTCTGTTAGATTCTGCTAGTTCCTTTTTGTTACGTTAAATTCAGTTGTAGTTTAGTTATGGGTAATTTCACAATCAAATTGAGTTTGACTCTCTTTCAACAAGTGTAATTATATGTGAATTGTTATTACGGAGGGCTTACAAGTAACCTACGTTGGTCAAACGAGCGTGACCTCTCCCCGTAAAATAAGGCGTTTTTTAACGGGATATCTAGAATAACCTTATTTGTCTTGCTGTGGTGTGGGCATTCATCCTTAACTTTCATACAAATATAGTATTTTATATAAGTACTGTGCTGGCCAATGTTGAAAATAATATCCACATCAAAAGAACGTGAAATTCCTTTAAAGGGTGCATTTCGTGCTTCCAGCCATTCGGATTTATTCATTGTTCACTATAGATATCCTTGAGAAAAGCTTTATTTTACAACTTTTTTTATAGCTGATCCCGATTTGTGGTTTTGTGTTTAATATAAGCAGATGCTCAGTTCCCAGGGCCCATAGGCCCTGTGGATAAATTTCTGTTTGGTTCCATTTACAGACGAAAATACAAAATTTGCGAATTTCTTACAGATACGACCGAAATTTGCACGTAAAATTGGGCACCCTGATTACTAATGTAACGCTTCAGATGGTATAAAAACTCAACTTTTTTTTAGGTAAGTGACGAGGCTGTGGAGTCACGAAAATGCCCTTTTAATTGATATTATTATCACTATTTACAGCCTCAAGACTTACCTAACAAGGTGAGATTTTGGATCAGACTGGTCCACCGTTATTATTGCAGGTGTGCCAAATTCAATTGTCTATGCACTACAATTCACCTATTTTATATTTGGTCCCAATACGACACATTACAGACCTGGCCTATGGGCACAACTGTAATACAATCATTGGCTCATAACACAAAATGGCAAGATCAGAATTCAACTGAAACTTTGAAGCTTTTTTCTCAATATCTAGTAAACCATGAAATAAAGCAGCAAACCTTATTTCCTTTTGAAATTTTACTTTTTTAGTTGCTATAAAGCTGATTTGCATACTAACGTTCATAAATCACCAGCACACGTGCAAGACATTAACGACCTTTAGATTTCATTTATGCAGGTGCAGTGCATAAGAGATATAATGCCTAACTTTCCACACAAAAGCAAGATGTGGAAAGGTTAGGCATTATCCCCAGGGGGCAAGAGAAGACGCTGGAACGGCGAAAAGACGTCGAGAGGTTTAGAAATTTACACACTATTTATGTCAAAAATGCGAATCGATTTGACGTCGTTCTTAAAAACGTCAATTCAATTTGAATTGTTCAGACGTAATTTAATAAAAAAAAACCGTCGACCTGTATTCGACGTGCTAACTGTTTTCGACGTCGCTCTAAACGACGTTGCCCGCTGGGATGTCTCTTATGCATTCTGCCACCTGCATAAACTTCTGAAAATTAAAGGGGTTTACTAACTCATAAGTACAGCAATCTGCTTGCTGTTAAACAGGTGAATTGAGGGAGGTTTATGCAACTGTATTGCTCTAATAAAAGCTCCTCTCAGGGTCGATGCAGGATCATTGGGGGGACAGAACTTCCAAAAATAGTGGACCTTTTTGGGTTAAAACTGGACCTACCCCCCCATAAAATGGTCCTTGTTTGGACTTTTTAAAATCTCATCAACAAAAAAAATGGACTTTTTATCAAAATGTTCCTAATATTGGACGTTTTATTTAAAAAATTCCAGAAAGAAAAGAAAAAACATGGAACTTTCCCGTTGTTGTGGAATTTAGGGGTATGTGACACGCCCCTTGACCCCCCCCCCCCCAAAAAATGAGAGCAAATGAAGAAATTTTCATATTGTGGAAATGGCAGTGCCGCTGTAATGACTCGGTGACAAATTCTTCCCCTGTTATAAAAAAGAAAAATTAATGCTCTCTATTTTTACAACTATAGCTATCAAAGAGAAAGAAAGAGTTACACATTTAAGCTGCAGCAATTGTCCAGCACACCAACAGTAGAACAAGTCAGACAAAAAGTACCAAGGATCTTCAAAGTGGAACAAGTACAGAACAACAAGGGAACAAGTACAGAACAACAAGGACCAAGGATCTCAGTGAGCAAGTACAGAAAACAAACCTGTATCACGGATCTCAAGTGGAACAAGTACAAGAACACATAAAGGATCTTCTCAAGTGGGTGGAAACAATTCTCTTATATGCATGACCTAGTCGTATTGCTTATCTACTTATAAAATGGTTAAAGGGAATGACCCAATTTATGTATGAAAGTTGCATCTGTTAGACTGGCATGCCATCCCACCACCCATCTGTAACGTTTTGATGCGAGAACTGAAAGTGTGATTTTGTGAGCCCATAGAGTAATGGTAAATTAATTATTGGCAAACCAAAAATAGGGTACATTTTTTCCTCATAAACTTCCAAAAAAAACCAAAAATCTTAGCCTTAACATTGACAGGATAATGAGAAAATAGTAGCTTGACCATTGGACAAGTAAAATCTTTGGTTTTGGAGAATAAGGCTTTTAGCGTTGGGGCCATCCTTTAAGGACTAGTGTAAGAAAATCTCAACCTTCTAAAAAAGAAATTTAATAAGCATTCCAAAAGTTGGAACACATTATTAAATGCAATTGAGATTAATTGGAGGTGATTGACAACATAAAATATAATTTTTTAATTGGCTTTGTAATACATCAAATGCCATTGAAGCAAAATTTATCATCTGGTTAACAACGAGAGAAGGGAGAAGTCCAGTTTACTTAGGTAAAGTGTTGATCAAACTATTTACATCAGTTGAAACTAACATTATGTTTATAACTAAGTAAATTTGTCATCCAACCCATTAATAATTTGTTGCTTTGGTTCAACTAAATATAATTTAATCCCTAGAATCTGTCGACATCAAAACTATTTGTTTCATTTTTGCTTCTGTTCAACCTGGCCCGGATATACTCATCACACGTTTCACATGAAATAACTTGTCTACGGAAACACAGTTAATGGCACAAGCCTAATCCAAGTCATGCGGAATTCAGATCTCACAACATGTGGTATTTGCCTTGAAATGGAACACCCCAAAGCACTTCTATGTCTGCAATCTTTCTGCCTGAAATGTCTAAGAAAAGTCAAACTTCAAGATGGAAAAACTCTTGTCCTCTTTGGAAGAAAGATTATCACTCTTCCACTGGAGGAGTGGATGGCTTGAGAGACAACTTCTTCATCAACCAGCTAAAAGACAGACAAGCTAAAAGAAAGTGGGGGATGTAAAGATGACATGTATCGGTTGTGGAGCTACTGATAGAGTTGCAATGCACGCGTGTTTGGATTGCAGTGGGTTTCTCTGTCAGCAGTGTGTTGATCTACACAAGAACATTGGTTCCACTAAAAGTCTCATACCATATTACCATTGAAGAGTTGGATCGGGAAAAGGAACCTCAGTCATTATGCAGAAGAATGCTGCCAGAAACACAAGGATCAACTGCTCAGATTCTTCGTAAAAGACTTGTAACATATCCATTGTCATGTCTGCACAGTGGTTGAACACAGTCGCCCAGAGCATAATTAGTCCACCGTAGAAAGTGCAACTGAAGGCCAGTAACAGAAATTACGGAATTGCATGGGCGAACTGTGAAGTGGTTGTCAGAAAGTGGAACACAGCATTAAAACAAGCAGAGAAAGTCAAAACTGACTTGAATTCAAGCAAGAGACAAAGCAAAAGAGAATCTACAAGCAGCCAAAGTAAGTGCACAACAGCAATTAGTTCAATCCCTTGAAAACAACTACAAGTATAGTGTGAAATAGTACCACCCCCAAAAAAAAATAACTACCACAGAAAGATGCAAGACAATTGACACTACAAAACAATTCGTAAAATTGCAAGCAAGTTGAAAATACCATGGAGATCGCTACCAGTGATAAATCAGGTTCCAAACATGATGTGGCCTCAAACTATGATACCAATGACCAATACATTAAACAGTTTAAAGAGCGCAGGTTGTGCACATTAATGATGATCTCAGTGCTATAGATTTTGTGAGAAAATAGGTCTGTACAAATGGCAAAGCCCATGGGTAAAATTAGAAAGGTCCATTCACGAAGAAGGTAGCGAGGACAAGGTACCTGGAGGATTTCAAAGAGAAATTTGCAAGGATGGAGAAGGATGCTTATATTGTCTAGGGGTGTGCTGTTGCGCTGAATGGAGACATAGGCAGGAGAGATTATATGCAGCACAAAGTTCTACCCCAAAAAAAAAAAAAAAAAAAAATGGTGTACAACGGGTGAAGGGGATTATAAAATCAGTTGGACACTAAACAAGGACTGCGCAGGTGAGGACACATACCCATGGGATGTAGTTATCAACTCTAATGGGCAGTATTATGTGACAGATCTGATTGCATATGTCAAGGTGTACAGTCCCAGAGGTAAATATGTGAAACGATTTCCTGCTAAGTCACCTGATGGCAAATCATCTGATGCTGATAACTCCGAATTATATGGTCTAGCAATAGACAATGAAGGGCACATTTTGGTTGGAAGCTGCACTCATAATTACATAAGCACACACATGGAAGATGGAACACACATCTCCACAATCAAGGTTAATATGTCACCTTATTTCATAGCCGTGACATCACAGGCAAGGATCTGTGTCTCTCCTAGTGCATCAAAACTCAGTTGTGCACATTTTAGATAACACTGGTAACCTTTTACACACCATCAATGCATCAAAAGATGCCAAATCTTGGTGTCCAGTGGGTGTCTGCTGCAGTGATGATGATGTCATCTACATTAGCAGTTGGAATACTGGTGACAAAGGTGGTATCTACAGCTTCACAGAGGAAGGTGAATACCTGGGATGCATTACAACTGATGTGACTATGGCAGCAGGGCTTGCATTCACATGTAATAATGGAGTTGACATGTTGGTGGTAGCTCAGGGCAGTGGGAACTCAGTTAAGATTTCTGTTTCACATAAATACATCCATAAAAACATCAATACATGGCAAGGTCCTACCAACACAAAACGCAATCACCGATTGTCTTTAAAAGTAAAATAATCCACACAAAAAGTACTGTCTAAAGAGTGAATATGCTGCACTTGGTTTAAATGCAAACCATTTTACTCAAGCACACACAAAAACATACATTGTCCAACCTTCTGTAACTTTTTTAAAGATCTCAGTCACACACACACACATCACCCACCCTCACACATCCCACACACACCACATATAGAGTCATATATATATATATATACAAATACCCATACAGCACACAGCATACAACATATGTAACGCTCCCTCAAATTTGTAGGGTTTTATGAGTCTGACAAGCCCTATGACAGTGTAGGTTTTACCATAAGGTTTAAAAAGAATTATGCAGGGTGTTAATTAATATGGGCCCCGCGAAAGAGAGGTTAAATGGATAAAGCAGCAATTTAATTAATCTGGAACATCAAAAAGAACAAACAAAAAACAAAAACAAAACAAAACACCAGAACAATCCTTGTATTTTAATTACTGGCATGGCATGGATGTGCTAACATAACTTGGTTGGATTAAAATCCATGTTTTTAAAGAGTGTCCAATTTTCAAACATGAGAATTTTTGCACAGTTACATTGGTAATTGCCTGGTAAACAATACCTGTGAATGGTAAAGCTTGAACGTCTCTATGCGTCAAATAAGAAGGAATTTTTGAAATCCGATATAATTCAACGGCCACTTAAAATGTCATTCAATATGAACACATCTGTTTTGATCCCATGGAAATTTGTCTTATTTTTTAGAACATGTTCACAGCAATGGCGATACAATTTAGACAACTGATTTAAGTAGAACATGCAAGATCTATTACTGTGCAAAATGAGAAAATTCCATGTGGAAAGCTTTGCCAACAGAAAGGCCTACAAAGGCCCCCCCTGGATTTCTATGGTTAGCACCCTCGATTACAAAAACCATTTTGTTCCCATAGAAAGATGTCGTACAACTAGATTGAAGAAAATCATATATGCCCCAGATGAAATTTCATAAATTTGCACAAGATGTTAGTTATAGTGGAATACAATTCCAATCATTGTCAAAACTGTATCACATTGCTATGTTATTTTGGTTTATTTGGGTTTTTCTCATAATCATGCAGCTTTCAAACAGTCTGTGGGAATACTGGAATAGCACCATGTATCATGTTCACACGCACCCATTAGCTGTTCAGACAGTCAGGTAAGGATAATTTTAGTGTAGATTGTGTATTTCATAATGGTACAGACGAAAATTCCCATTTCCAGTGTGCTGTTAATTTAGGATTGGGGATCCCGGGGAATCCACGATCTAGTTAACAAAATCCCTTCTTTATGCTGCTGCACACTTTTGAGCATTCCATTCACCGGTATATGGTCTACACCCCATTACCAACACCATGTGCATAAATCTCAGAGATTTTCAATATTGGGGGGGGGTGGGGCACTCTTCAAAATTTGTATTTTGCTTTAAGGTGCTTGTTCGGATCATCGTTGAGACCCCTCTGATACCCAGTGAAATAGCATAAATTTCAAATCAAGATGAAAGGCTGTATTTTACTCTCATTGTCTTCCCTGACCGTTCAGCTGTCTCAAATCCAGTTTTCTTTTCCAGAAGATACTGACAAATACAAGAACCGCCATTTAATAGTTAAAACCCGGCCAATATTTGGAATTGGAAAATTGAATTTTTGGGGCCTTATTGGCATTCTGGACTTTTCCTCTGGAGTTTCTCCAGACTTATTGTTTTTTTCATGTATGTAGATTGTCTTTTTTGTTAATGTTATTTGATGTATGTATATATTAGACTCTCTTAAACGAAAGAGTGAAACCACCTTCTGAAGAGGAACTCTCACTCCAAAAAAGAGCCATCTGAGTGACCGCAGTCTTTTAAAGTGAGATCCCTCAAATCAATAAAAGTGAACAAATAACTCTAAAGGAATAGTGAACTGATAACACGCTCCTTTTTAAAGTGAACTAGTCACTCTTATTGAGTTGTGATTCTTTGTGAATTTTGGTTTGTTTAGTGAGTATATTGTAATGTGTAGGTTCTAATTCATAGCATCGGTGACATTAGGGGTGAATATTGTGCGCATCATTGGCATGATCGTGAGACATGCATGATTGTGGCTGCATGCGCTGTAGATCAAGTAACTGCAGCCCGTGACATGCATGATTGTGCGTTGCGTACATGTGTAAGCCTAACCTGCGCAGACAACGAGGTACGAGTGATAATCAGTAATACATGAATGCTTCTCCACCTTTGTAAATGCTATGAACTGTACGTGACCGACACATATAATATACTCGCCCGTGAAGATATCTATGATTTCTGCACTAATTTCAACTTCGTTCAACCTTTTGCTGACGGTCTCACTTTAACTCGTCCCGGCCATGTTGGTTCGAAAATAATCACGCAATTTGCGGCGGTTTCTGATTGGCTTTTCTGATTGGCTATGAGTTCCCTCAGAAAAAAAGAGTGACTTTTTCTCTCACTCTTTTAGGCTAAACTCCGATCGATAAGAGTTCCGAGTGGTGCTTCACTTCCGAAAAGAAAGGTGGCTTTTGAGCCTCGGTCACAGAGGAGCTTCGGTTAAAAAACCGCGAGTTACGGTGGCAGGTTGCATTTTGTCGCTCTTTTAGAGCTAAAAAAAAGCCACTCGATTAGAGTTAATTTAAAATTATTTCGAAATTCAATAGTGATTTTTCACTCTTTCATTTTAAGAGAGGATGGAAATAAAATTGAAAATTGATAGTTAGCACAGTAGTGAATAGGGCGTTGTACTATCATTATCAACGTCTAGCATCAAACTAAAGTTTGTTTCCCACGTTTCATGGTGGTCGTGGTATACAACTTGTCAATCTCTCATCAAGTAAAGAGCAGAACAAATGGAATAAGCACCTTTAACGTGTTCAGTCCTGGGCAAGCCCATTGGTGACCTAAAAATGCATGTGCGTCATGAATAGGAACTAATCAATGAAACTCATATTTCTAAGAGTCTTGACATGTGTCTTATGCAGAAAAGAAACAAAATACTCACCGTTGAAATTTAGGGGTCAACATTCATTTTCATGCATCCGATTTTTTACCAAAACGGGTTCTTTTTCGGGGGTTTTCTCCAACATAATGCACTCAATGGTTAGGCTATGGTTTTTTTTAATGTTTCAGAATAGACCAAATTCATTATGGTAAGCATAATAATGGTGTTGGACAAATTTAATACTTCCACAAAGCAGTTTTTCAAAACATTTTATTATTCATTTGTACAGGGAAATCAATTACAGTAATAGCACATAATTGATTAATGAAACAATTTTAATTAACATTCAAACAAACACACATCCCAAACAGACCCAACACACAAAATGGGTACAGAGATAGCCTTTCATCGCCCATTTGCCCAAATCAAATGAAACATGAGGAGAGTGGTAATTATGGTTTTAATCAATATCACCTATGGGCCATTCTTCAGTCACATTTGTGACTTAAAACAGGTAAATTTTTACATTCAACCCAATGCTGTTTTTTGTTAAAGTAATCAATCTATTTTTATTTTTGATATTATCAGGTAAATTTTGTTTTTTGTTAAAGTAATCAATCTATTTTTATTTTTGATATTATCAGTAATGTTGAGTCCAAACCTAACCAAAAATGTTTCCACTTTCACTGGATGGTTATTATGTCATGGTGGGCAAATAAAGTTCCATCGCATGTGTGACCTTCTGAACATCAAACATGTGACCGAACCTAATTTTTTTTCAGGTCCAGAAACAGTTGTAAATGGCATGTTCAAGACTGCTTTGAAATGCTGTAGTTTCTATTTTTCACAAAGAACAGTAATATAAGGTATTGATATGACCAAACACTAGCAATAGAGACAAAATTAGCATTTTGAATTTGGAAAAAAATGACTGATTGTGACTTTAACAGGAACTGAGGTTTAATTTCTAAGTTCAGATGGGCAATGCTTCCTTCTACCAATCTACAGTAACAGTTACAAATGTTGAAATCCAACTCCTTTTTAAAATTATAAATGACATTTAGCATTTAATATTGGAATATTTCAAGTTGAATTGTAATATAGGAATGTCACAACATGTGACAATTCATATTTATAGCTAGTTATGTGTGGATTTGCATATAGGTCATTTGCAAGGATGGTTAGAGAAAATTCCTTTCTAACAAAAAGGCAAGCTCATTATATTTAGTCATGTTGACTTGCAGCTAGATCATTTGCAGGAATGGCTGGAGAAAATTCTTTTCCAGGATTTGTAATTTCTGGTTTTGGCTTCTGAGATAATCTATATTAGGAAGGTGGCAGTGAGGGAGCCCTTCTCCACCAATTTCAAAAAGTTGAGGGAAATACTTTTGAAGCTTGAAATTTGAGATCTCTTAAAGTCACTATCAGTCATTTTCTTCAGCTTGTAAACAAAAAATACCCTCAATTTTGGTTGTACTATTGAATTGGAATTATTGTAGTAGTTACCTGCAAATGGCAAAGCCTAGAAGAGCAGCTATTAAATGAGGGTGATTTTTGGGGTAAAAAGTCAGGATCCTGACATTTATGACATTATGAAAATAGTAAAATAATTACAAATTTAAAGTAACTTTAACAGGTCTTAATGTCCATTTTCACCAAAATGCTATAATTAATTGTTGATATGCAGCAACACTAGAACTTGAGATACAATGGACATTTTAAATTTGGAAAAAGAAGTCTGTGACTTTAACCTGTCAAATCTATTTTGTTAAACTTGGCAGTAATGCAAATAAATATATCAGTCACTTTCTTCAGCATGTTAACAAACAACACCCTCAATTTGTGTTGTACTATTGTATTGGAAAATTATTGTAGTAAAGTTACCTGCTGTGGTAGACAGCAGCTATTAAATGGGGTTGATTTGGGTGTAAAAAGTCAGGACCCTGATATGTCATTATAATAATAGTACAAAAATGACAGTTTTTTAAGCTTTAACAGGTCTTAATGTTCATTTTCACCAAAATGCTATAATTATTGATATGATATAACACTAGTACTTGAGAGACACAATGGACATTTCAAATATTGAAAAAAAAATGATTGTGACTTTAACCGGTCAAATCTATTTTGTTAAACTTGATGCCAGTAATGCAAATAAATATGTTATGCTTGACAGTGATGTAAATAAATATGTTATGCTTGACAGTGATGTAAATAAATATGTTATGCTTGACAGTGATGTAAATAAATATGTTTGACAGTGATGTAAATAAATATGTTATGCTTGACAGTGATGTAAATAAATATGTTACGCTTGACAGTGATGTAAATAAATATGTTATGCTTGACAGTGATGTAAATAAATATGTTATGTTTGACAGTGATGTAAATATGTTATGCTTGACAGTGATGTAAATAAATATGTTATGCTTGACAGTAATGCAAATAAATGTGACCCAGCCCAAGTAAATGAGGCTCTTTGAGGGGAAATTCAAAATTGAGATATTTGTTCCATATTAGGTATGATTCAAGGATTAAAATGATACCTTAATCATCTTCATGGGGTTTGTTGTTTTGAAGTTGTGGTAGGTCAAAGATCATGCCATACTGGCATAATAAAATACAAATTAAGGAGTTATTGGCTGTTAAAGTTGAAGAACACCTATATTTTACACATAATAAATTAATTAAAATGAGCCCAGAACACAAGTTATCATCACTATTTTGATGAAAAAGAAAAATTCATTTTTTCAAACCCTCTGACTATTTTGCCAATATAACAAATTCATATTTACCGCAAAGAGCCTCATTTACTCATGCTGGGTCACAAATATGTTATGCTTGACAGTGATGTACTGATTGATCGGTTCTGTTTTCCTTTAGTCTCCAAGTAAAATGGGATATTTCTCATTCTTATTGTTAAAAACAGTCCCTGTTAAAGGTTCATATACCTAGACCAACTTGTAAGCAATACTACTTATTATGGGTACTGTTACTAGTATCTCTTCATGTATGGTTAATATGCTGCAAATTTTCCTGTGGGATAATCTATGGTTCCATTCCTCAAAACTTGAGCTTGAATCCAAAACTTAAAGGTCACTTTTCATGTTAATTAAATTAAAAATTAGCGTTTTAGTATAAGTATGTTTTAAAAGATGTCTTTGCAGTCTGAAAGAAATAATATCTAGATTGCCTTATTATCAGAATTAACTAATATATGTTGTCTATGGAGGTCGCCATGTTCGGCATTGGTGACGTCGCTCGGCATTGGTGACGTTGTATGACTGTCAGTCAATAGATAAAAACAGGTGTCTAAGGAATGTCTAGTGGTCAGCAAATCAGATTATATAGTGTGTCCAGTAGTAAAGCATTAATGATCGATTAAAAACTGGGGCTAATTCTTGAACTGAAATTAGCTGAAAAGGTTTGGTTATGGCATTCACTAGTCTTTCACTGGCTACTTATTTCAAGACACACTATGTACTATATACCATCATGATTTCAATTTTTCTTGTGGGCTGATCAAAATGGCTGCAATCATACGGAAGATATTATAAACGTTTTACTTTGATATCAATAATATAGTGTAATTTTTCTAACTGAAAGGCATTCATTTGAAACAAAAATGTATTTATAATACGTTGAAGCGCAAATTATATTAGCCTGGCATTTCGCTCTAAGGATGGTCTTATTAGTCTAGCATATTATATATACTTTGGCATATTTCTGATGTTTAGGTACAGAGATATGGGTGAAAATGTGATAACGGTCATTGAACTTTTGATTGGTCATGGATCTTGACAAAATTGGTGCCAAGTTGTTGTCTCTTTATGCAACTCTGTAGCAATTACTGTCTAGTCTACCAAATGACTTAACCTGCATGG
>JAMKCH010012312.1:0-45741 GCA_023653785.1 Ophioderma brevispina
CCTGGCGGCGAGTGTACGTCTTAGGCATGAGGAAATATGTGAATGACGGAAAACAAATTGCAATAGAATTTTTTTCACCACACTTGCATTGCGATAGGTCCCAAAATGACAATACTAAAAAGTCCAAAAAAAGTTCCAAGTGGTGGAAAACTACGCCTCATTTGCTAAATCCAAAATGGCCGCAATTCCTAGGTTTTTACATTCATTTTGTTGTAAGATAGATAAAATATCTGTTGAAGCCAAAAAACAAATAGTTTTACATTAATAAGTACATAAGGCTTCACAGTTATATACAAATAAATAAACCTTAATGGCATAAATTCAAAAATGGCCGCCAGTTTTCAGAGTAGTTTCATGATTTGTTTGCTTATTTCTTCTCCTATATTGCTCTTCAGTAACTAAATTGTTAAATGTTATATTAATAAGTGGATGTATTTCACATGTTATTCCTTATTGGTATAAACACCAAAATACAGCGGGCGGAAAGTACGAGGTGCATATTAAAATTAGATAGCTGTGAAGTAGCACCGTGGGGAAAATGTTTGGTTGCTAATCAGAGCCATAGAGATTGCGTGTAAAAAACTACCGATAGAAATATTCAGTTTTATCAAAGGTTCTATAGTTCAGACCCAGGTTGAGGGATTGTTCTCGTAGAGAAAAAATTCTGACACTATGATGCAAAAAATATCCGTGAACCCATTTCGTTTTGCGGAGATTATTGAGATTTATTTCATTACCACATGCTCTATGGGGCGGGGGGTACACTGATAACATGGTTTCTCACGCAGTACAATTTTTTAGATAATATTTTTGCAGTCTGTGACACAGACTTACACGTGGGTAAATACTTTCCGGCCGCCGTAAAAAACAAAATGGCTGTCAATGCTACAGTTGTATAGTAGACTCAACCCATCGTGTCACCTCCAGTACTCTTCCAAAGGTATTAACATTGAAGAGGGAAAAGGGCAGTGGATGGAAATTAAAATTGAAACAGGTGAATCGGTCACACCTCGAACTGCTGTTTGGTAGTAAGAGTCATGTACCCTACTTTCTAGTCACTCACTCATTGGGCATACTCTTTCGACTCCTGTAAACAGTCACTCGGGAAATCCCGATCCCTGTGCTCCAGAAAAGCTTCTCCCTAGAATTCCCCAGATTCAGGCCCTATCTTGGGATCAATCAGCGACATCAAGAGCAACAATCTCCAGCCTCTACAAAAGAGATCAAACTTCATCGAGCCCCTGGCATAAGTGGCAGTTCAAACGACTCATTAGTGAAATGTCATCCAAGCTGCCAGACCCTGACTTATTCAGTTATTCCTACCATCAACAAACGCATGTTTGAATCCTGCTTCTATGCTGCTAACCAAGCCGCTAAACATTCGATTCCAAGAGCAGAATCCAAATCCAGTGTTGAGACAACGAATGGACGAGATCGAGATAAATTGAGGTAATGCCGACTGCAATATGAGGAGAATAGAAAAAAAAGGAACTAGCTATGGATTTGTTTTGCTAAAAGAGACGTCAAGATTGGATGGGGAGAAATCCAATATCAACTTTACCCACTCAAGCTGCAAGGCCTGGAACAACATCAACAAGCTCACCGTCGTTAGCTATCCAGTTAAGCAGTGTTCTGTCGTTGCAAATTGCATTAGCTGCAGTACTTGTCAACAATGAAAGTGGCAAAACCATGGTCCGGATTAAGGTCAAAGCCTGGATTGTGATCTCAGGGTGCCAAATTTGAACCCCCGCTTGGCCATTGCATCCACTTTAATAGAAGGCCTAGAGTTAAATCAACCACAATGATTGACTTCCAGACATAAATTGTTTCTTAAAGAATGTGGTTATACACAGCTTGCAGGATGGCTAGCTTTGTCTATTAATGCGAGTTCCCAAGGAAACAAAGTTCTCAAGAATGGACAGATGGAGGAAATGACAACATCCATCCCGAATGGAGAATATGGCACCGGAAGCTGTGTGATGGCTCCAACTCTTCTAGCTACTTGTATGGGATAATCAGCAATTCCGATGGAAGATTTCATTAGTCAGTGCTAAATCATGAGTACAAGAAGAAACCACAAACGAGCCCAGTGTTTTAGAAACCCATCTCGGTGCTATCTAACATCGATAAGTAACCCCTCACCCAAAAACATTTTTTGGGGGGCCTCGTTCGGAGGGTAAATCAATATGATCAGATAGCAGACATGTGCAATGAATCGAAAAGCCTTCCAGAGAAGCATACGTTTGAGGCGCCTTTTAGATCTAAACTGCTGCCTAGGGTAAGTCTGGTATCGCGGTTCATCTTAAAGCTACTCAAATCTTCTGATGTCAGCTTGCCAAAGTCATTATTGCTCATCAGGATCTTTTGTCTGGGGTGTGGGGACCTCAAATGGGCAAGTGCAGTAAAAAGCCCAAAAATTCGAATGGTTTGTCCACATTGGTTCTGTCCTGGCACCCGTTCTCTTCAATATTTATGTATCAGAATGCCGAAGGGGTGGTTTCTTCGCAGTACTTCTACGCAGATGATATTACGGTACTGGAAATAGCTGCTGATCCTTGAGCGACTTAGAAGCAGTGTGCAGAAAGACCATACACTCATCACTGCACAATCATTCTTCCACCGCGGGCCTTAGAAACTCTGCAAGCCCAAGACTGTTCGGCTCTGTTTTTCCAGTGCAAACCACTGCGTTTAAAAAGAGAAATTAACATAACTTTAGATGGCGCAACTGTGACACAATCCCCAACACCAAAGACCTGGGGCGCAGCATGGACGATCTTTGACACTTCCGCTCATCAATGCTGTATTGCATGGGCAACTGCTCTTCTATATGTCCAAACACAGTGGTTTCAAATATGATCCAGCACAGGATGGGTACAACATCTGGCCCCTTCACTGAACTCCAAAGCGGTCCTTGGGTCGGTGCATTGTTGCTCCCAACAGTGGCAGACCAAGAGATGTTCGATTGTCTGTGGTGCCGTCCACACCAACAAGGTAGTGTCCTGACGGCTTACAGTTAGCCCCCACTTTACAAGGAAACCTTAGATCGGCCAATTTGTCTCACTCGTGAGGCATCGCCATTCACGCCTTGAGGCGTCACTCCTGGTGAGCGATGCTCACCGGGTTCAATACCAATAGATGCTACCCGGGTGGTGGCCAAGTCTTTCTTTCCACAAGGAGACGCTTTTAAGCTCCTTAGAGACTGTGTGCAAGAGGTTGGACTTTGCTTAAGAACTCTCTACTGGATTGAGGGCGGTTGGCAGCAGTTGTCTGTCCAGAATCAGTCAACTGCTGAATACACCTCACCAGTATGGAGTAACAATGTACACTTTACAGAGAAGTCATCTGAATGCTGTTGTAATGAGAATTATTAGCGAGTGCCTGATTGGCAACGCCTGCTAGAATATCTTTCCAACTTGTCTTGCTTAAACAAAAAACAAATATGCGAACATTAGGATGGACATTCAAGACGATCAAGATGATTCGGCAGTCGATTAACCGGAAGTCTCCGTGAAAGCTTGTGGATCACGAGAATCCTGATTTTCCGATTATGAAAGGTGGATTCTTCTCTTGGCTGTGAATCTTTTTTTGTAAGTATGTTAAAAAACCTATCATTTTTTTCAATGGAAATCTAGTTATCGAAGATAATACGGTTTGTTCAATCAAAAGTCCAAGTTTTCAATTGAAAATCCGTATCGATTGATTAATTTTTTTAAAATTGATCATAACTCAGTTTTCAATGGAATAATAACGTGTTTAATCGAGAATACAAATTTTTTGATCGAAAACACCTGGCTTCTCTAAAAATATTTTTGTTCACTTTTTTTAAAAAACATTTTGCATGAAATGGCTTGATAGTGATGTGGGAAAAACAACTTTATTGGCATGGATGCCCAAAAGGGCCAGGATAACATTTCACATAGTTCATGTTATTTATTGACAAATTTAATTCACATGACGGTCATAAGTATCTCAATAAGATCCAGCAGTTGCAGTCCGATGATAATGTGGGTTGTGTGTTGGGAGGGGTTTGTTTGTGGGGTGGTGTGTGTGTGTGGTGGGAGGGGGATGGGTGGGTGTGTGTGGGGGTGTTTTTTTTTAATCGAGTTTTTTTTTTCTTTGGGAATTAAATAACCAGTGAGAGTGATAGTGAGTAGCAAATCTAATGTGTTTTAGGTCAGTGTGGTGCAGGCAATGATAGATGTGATTCAAAGTTTGACATTTTGCTCCAAAGTGTAGAATTGGCAGCATTTAGATTTATGCAAATTAGGTATAGGCAACCAAGCATGTATGGTGCCTCTTAAGACAAATAAACTATAATCGTCATAAATGTAATAAATTTATGCATTTTCTGGTTCCAAATAAGCAAATAACGCAATCATGTAAGAGTCCTTAGAATTGGCGGCCATTTTGATTATGCAAATTAAGTACACTTCTGTCAAAGATGAATGTGCTGATAAGACAGACAATATATATGTTCATAAATATCCCAATCGTAGGATTTTTGGTGCAAAAATATTTATTTAGATAAGTGATACAACAAAATCCTTGTAGAAATCTTAGGCTTGGTGGCCATTTTGGATTATGCAAATTAGGTTCAGATTACACCACTTGGATTTTTCTGGACCTTTAGTATGGCATTCTGGGGACTATATAGAAATGCA
Organism: Ophioderma brevispina; assembly: GCA_023653785.1. Taxonomy (NCBI): domain Eukaryota; kingdom Metazoa; phylum Echinodermata; class Ophiuroidea; order Amphilepidida; family Ophiodermatidae; genus Ophioderma; species Ophioderma brevispina. The sequence continues at coordinate 4,662 of JAMKCH010012312.1, forward strand.
CTGTGAGTGAAAGAAGTTCTATTGCAATTTTTCCAGCTTCACATAGAGTGAAGTTTTTTTCGCCTATTCTAGTGGGTAGGTCCAAGCCATGTTCTACTAAGGTGGTAGCTGTGTGGATACTACATGAGAAAAAATTGGCCCGGTCACAGTGGAATGTCATAAATAATTTTTTTTGTGTACAGTAGTCAGCCAATCAACAAGCTTTCAAACAGACACGCCCCCGTTGAATGCATTGTACTTCTATTTCAAGCAATAGAAAGCCTATTGGAAACCAAATTTATGAACAAAGTGTTGACTTTTATTTGAACCACTTTGAACTTTCTGTATGTCGAATAGTTTTTAAGTATTACTATGTTAGTACTAATCAAAAATGCCGACGCTCTCCTGGTTCGACGGACATCTAACCAAAAATATAACTTCTGGTTGTGATACCGCAGAGGTGATTTTAACCTCTTGTATGTTCACTGGAAACAAGCCATAACACGGTGATTGCTGTTCTATTGTTGTAGTGACAAGCTATGAATGGGCAATGTTTAAAACCGCGTGACACAATATTGATTTGTAGTACCGGTACTCACAAGGTCAAGAGGGTGATTGACCTATGCTGTTTTTATTTATGTGTATGTAATACTTTTAGAAAAAGAACATAGATTTATTAATTAATACGCTGTCTAATATTTGCTTGTGAAAAAAATTCCACTATGGCCTTCAATAAATATTTAAGTACTAGTATTACAAATCCAAGTAAATTGTGATAGGTTTTATTTAATTGAGAAGCAGCGTACGAGGGTGTGCATGCACAGGGCAATTATTTATTGATAGTACAATGACAAGTTACACTGTGCGTGTATCCTAAGGTCTAGTGTATGTCAGCAGTTAATTTTGATATTAAAAAGAATAATTTTATTGCCAAAAAAATCGATCGACGTAAAATGGTACACATATTGCAGAATAACACAAACCATACATGAACAATTTTATGTGTTTGGTTTAGAGAGATAAAGGTTTACGACAAAGTAAGTGCCTGGAGATATGTGGTTGCAGGGACTGTAATTAACAAAGACCACGGACGAGTCCTTAAGAAGGACAATCTTCTGCCATCTTCTACGCTTTAATTTGAAAGAAATTTGTCATTTTAATGAACACTAGGTCATGACATCATTACAATGTTCAGCTTTAAATGCGAAACAAATGACATTCAGTTTTGTGGAACAACAGGCTCGTTTATCTCAAATGATTTTTTAAATGGAACCTTTTGTCCAATGCAAAACCAATCACTATTTGTAGTAATACCTGTCATACACTGCTGTACAGAAATTGCGCCTGTTTCATACACAAACTCAATTAGTTCTATGCTATAGTATTAAAATAAAACATCAAAATGAAGCCATTTTACATTTGTTGAAAGTTGTCCAGCAAACTTACGCAATTGACCCAACCAATCAGAAAAAGCTTCTACAATACACACAAAGTTGGGACTTGAGAATAGTCAGACCCACTATAATGTAAGCAGGGGATCTAGTATCCTGGCCATATCAGAATCCTACACTCAATGGGTAGTTGGGTATCAGCTTGACAGTGGAAAACAAGGCCGTTGTGATGTACATCCGATACGAACGGTACCACTGCATTGGGTTATTTTGGCCAATCAGGGATTAATTATTGGCATAAGGAAATCGGTTTATGTTGTTCGCATCAGTGTAACAAATAGGCCATGCGTACATTATACAATTTTGGCCTTTATTTAAAAATTTTCGCGCTCAGCGATGGGATTACTTATTGCCTTCACTAACATTAAACAATATTTCTTAACCACGGAAAGAGTGTCCCCAAATGAAAGAGTGCAACTTATTTAGAAAAAATGAATTAAAACTGTCAACCAATTTATTGCCAGATACAGTGACAAGGATATACACATAACCTCAACATGCTCAAGCGCGCAACAATGGAGCTAATGAAATTCAATAATCGGCCCGGGACAAATTAACATTCTTTACATCTGGTCTATTGTTAATGTGCACGCAGTTGAATAGAATTCGAATGATATGTCCTTGCAGCATTGCCGTAAGTTCTTCTCGTTCGCGATAAAGACCTCTTGAGATTCTACTGTTGTCGCATAACTTTGACCATATGATTTAATAATTTTTTTCGAAAAGAAAATGTAAAGGCCAAATTCACGAAGAAACGCCCATACTGACCTATTTGTGCATAACCTAAGATCGCCAAGTATGTCTTTTAAAACCTATTGCGATTCAATTACCAAGAAAGGCAATGGTACTCAGCGAGCTACATTTTTAAAAATCATGAGCGAGGGAGTGTGCCCTTTAAAGTTATGAACAGACTAGAGCTCAATACGGCGAAGGCATAACACCTGATATAGCTTAAAATCTTTTCAACAGTGTAGGCAGTAACCAATGGACTGCATACCCTGATGAGAGAGATCGAAGTGTTTTAGGTTGATTGGTGAATATCATTTACGCTAGTGTTGGCTTGAGTTTACGTGGACATATTGGTCACTGACATTATGGGAGGAATGAGTTGAAATTTTATTCATTTTCTAAATATGTGCACGTTTTCATTTGGGGTTACAGCTTTTCCTGGTTTACAAAATTTTTAAATTTTTAGTGAAGGAAAGTAAGTGTCCCCAGCGCTGGAGACGAAAAGATCGTTAAAATTACGAAGATATGGCAAAAAAACAATTACATTACATTCCTTTGACCGACACATTGTGTGCGATTGCGAAAGTTCACACATAACGATTCTTGTAGTAGAATCTCGTTGTTCACGTGATTTTTTTCAAACGCCGAACTTCAAAATCAAAGTCTGTCATAACGTTGTCAAAGTATCTGCTTCGGAACAGATATGCTGGCACTTGGTATGCTCTGTACTCTTTGCTTGCAAGAAAAACAAGTTGCTATTTGGAAAAGCTATTGATTGAAACTTGACAATTGTTCTATTAATACTAATCGTATGTTTCGTAGGTCCATCCCGGCTGGTTCCTTAAGATATGCATTTTTATTTAAGAGTATTGGAAAACATGTTTCTAACTAATTAATTATGGAGTGAATTATGGCCAGTCCACTGGCTTCGTGGCAGTAGGCAGGACAGTTTCGAAACTGACGGAAAATGCGATTTCAGATATCTGTTTCCCAAATTGCAGCAATTTGTAATACATAAGTACTTCAACATAATTGTTCTTCTTGGGTTTCGGACGTTGTTCAGTAACGTACGTTAGAAATACGATTTAATTCGATTCTAACATAATGGCCATACAAATGAATGGGTTTCTGCGTGTCAAATCTAAAACTCTACACACCTTTTATGACAACTAGGGTAGCGCAGCCATTGAGATTTTTCAATGAACAAAAGTGTGGCAATTCGGGAGAAATACATTTGACTTTTGTAAGTCGGTGACCTTAATCATCCCCTTACTAGGCCAATTCATATTAAATTAAATAAGGACACTCTACCTGGGTCGTCTGTTACCAGTTTATAATTATCACTTTCATCGGAGCGATTGGAAATGAAAAATAGTTGATAATATTGTCAATTAAACCTATCCTGACCTATTTTTTAGCGACAAATATAGGGCGTCAGCATAAAGGTTATTTAATGGCCCATTCATTAATACTTATTAAAGGAACTATCGGGGATTTGCTAAATCAGCAACATTGAAAAAATCATCAAAAATCAGATTTGCCTTATGTAAACAAGTACAGGTATTCCTAACATACCCTGCAAATGCTAAGGACCAGAAGCAGTGCAACCTAATAAAGGACAGAATCGGAGATTCGTCATTACTGTCCGTTCGGGAAATTACTACAACAAGTTTAATTGAATGGAGATCGTAATGGAAACTGCGCTTTCTTCCTTTTCTGTCAATTACAGCTGGAAAAGGTAACTTATGCGGATTCTACGGACTTATCCTTCCACTTTGAAGCTATCCTGCACTTCACATATTTTTCAAATCATGAAGTGTCGTTAGAAGAAGAAGAAGCATTTGACATATTTCAAGTCAGACATTTTGTAGCCTCGTCAATAAAGATAATTTGTCACAGGTGCATCTACCACCTTAACTGAACAACAAAACCAACGAAATTGTTATCTGTATTCAACAAGCGTTTCAACCGGCACACAAAAGTTTATTAACGCATCAGGCTATACTCCCAAGTGCCTGTTTACATGTTGTGTCTTAGTGTAGGCTGTTATGTATGATTCAAGCTTGTGCATTTTTTTTGCTAAGGATGTTTTTTTGGTGTCATTGGATAGAGTAGACTCCAGGTAACGAAAAAGTATTGGTCGCATTTTTTTCTATTAGCGGTTGCCCGCCATCTTGGATTTCAAAATGGCCACCCTTTTGCCACAAGAGTTTCCCCATAACTTTTGGTTCTGACACATTGGGAAAGCAAATTTGGTGGCCAACCTAGTTTTCACTACCCGAAGTTCAACTATGATAATAAACCTAGTCGAACAAAGCTGTGTGCTTGCAACAACCCCTCCGCCCTTGGAGGGGGGTGGGCGATCGGTTTGGTAGCCGCTGCCTCTACCCCACTCCCATTAGAGATATTTTTTACAATAAAGGACGTATGATTTTGGATGCTTTTTTTGGTGTCAATGGGATAGAGTACAACATCCAGGTAATCAGAAGGTATTGGTCGCATTTTTCTGGTTAGCGTTTGGCCGCCATCTTGGATTTCAAAATGGCCGCCATTTCCAAGATTTTCCACTATTACTTTGGTTCTGAGCAACATTGGAGGCAATTTGGTGGTCAAACCTATGTTTTCACTAACCTTGGATTCAGAATATGTAATAAACCTATGGTGGTGGATGGGGGGGGGGTGAGGAATCCATTTTCACACTGCCCCTACCCATTCTTCCTTTTTAATAAGGGTCGTATGACTGTGTGTTTTGTATAAGCTTTTGGTCTCCTCTATCCAGAACTTCAAATACCAATCTTCCACTTGTGACCTGCTCCATTACATCGAAATTGTGCTCTAAAAATGCAGCACATGGAAAACATTTTGTTATAGCCAAAATGCTAGAAACTTGTGGTGATTTTGTCAGGTTTACAGCTAAAATATTTATGAATGCCATACAATGGGTTCCTAACCAACGCGAATTGTGGCAAAGAAGATTAGATGCCCTAACATATTTGTAAAACCTGTGCTTTTATGCCCCATAGAAGTTGATATGCTTTTCATAAAATATTAAAATTCTGCCATCTGGTGAAGCAGACCAATGAGTGTCCTGAAGAGGTCAGAACAGATCTGTTTCCTTCTAGGGCATAAGTCATCATCAATGTGTTGGCCTCATATGTGGCCACATTGTGGTAGCTTGGTATTCCATGGAGTTTATTGGACATCTCAACATGCAGTATGTATCATTGACTACAATGGTTCTTACTTAATAGCTTGATTAGTTTGTCATCCAAGTCGGATCCAGTACAGAGGAAGTTTGGTCTTCTTGCCTTCTTAACACTTTAACGTACCAACGGGGGGGGGGGGGGGTTCCATAGGGACCCCCAAAATTTGTTTTTTCGCGCTGGCGCTTTAAAAAAAAAAAAAAAACGCGTGGGTTTTTGCGCCGACTTTTTTTTGTAATTGTCCTGACTTTTAATGCGCTTCTTTTCATACGCAAAATATTAAAATCGGTCAAGCCGTTTGAATACTTAGTGGGGGTCCCATTGACCCCTCCCCTCCCTAGGGCAAGCAACCGGAATTATTTGAGAATTTTTTAAAAATAAGATAGAACCCGAGACCAAAGCATTTTATTTGCTGATTAATTCACACACTACATGTAAGGACACAAATTATTAAGTAACATAAAATATTAACCCTTTATGTTGGCTGAAAACAAACCATTTTCAGCATGTAAGTTTCCAAACCGTTACTGTACAAACTCTATGGGAAAATGACATGTATTTTGCAACCCCCGTAAAATACAGGATTCCCTAAAACGCGATTTTGTGTTAAGTAATATGGTCTTCTAGAATAGATATCAACATAAAATAAGTTTTCAAAATTTTGATGTAAGCGCATGCTCATGTGATTTCCGTCTTTTTGCCCATTTTCGCTTGTTTTGAAAACAATGTTTTGCGCCTAAAATTTGCACCCAAAATACAAAATCTTCATTTTTATTGCTGATTTGGGGTTGTCTTATGAATCCTTCGCATGTGGTATAAATTTCGTGCAAAAATTCCCTTCGGGAAAGTTGTTCCTTAGTGTGGGGTCCCTGGAACCCACCCCCCCCAGCTTGGGCACCAACGGGATGAAACCCCTTGGTCACTTAAGGTTCAACAATGCCAGCATGCTACCTATAACAAGAAACTTCTTACAGTTTATATATGGAGAAACTGGCGGTTGGCTGCATTCACTAGGACAAGCTCCTGCACCTTGGTCTCCAGGTTATAATTTCGTTCTAGTGACCAATAGTAAAATATTGGGATGGAATTCAGTATTCTGCCACCCTATCCCTCAACATCCGTTGAAGCTGTCAAAGTCATAGGGTGGTGGCACAATACAAAATTATTTGCCAAATAATTGCCTTGGCACCAGCAAAGGTTTACCTTATCCGTGCTCTGGAGTTAAAAGAGCCATACTAGATGATTGATGCAACCAACCAAAAAGCTCCTCCATTATGAAACGTAAGAGGTTTCTTGTTCCAGCAAGTATAAGACGTGCAAAGCCTTAAATGAAGCAATGGCTTGAAATCCATATTTAATGTTGAGTTGGACAAGTACATGTAGTGGAAAGAGTCTCCTTTGGATAACTATGACAAAACCCTTGGACAAAAGATCTCAATGATATCAGATACTCAATTTCACACTATGAAGACTGTTGGTGAATAATCCACGCCAGTTACGGACAGAGCAAAATGCCTGACCGAAGAAAGCAAAAGGGTGCCTCACCTGTTTCTCCCTGGCTGACAAACTATAATCAAGCTACGGATAAAACCAGTAAGTAGGCCTAACTTCTAGCACTGCTACATGTAGAGTATAGACAAACAAACTCATTTATATCAGCTCCACATGTGGGAGCACGCATTAAGAGCCGAATATTGATGCTGATTAATGCCCTAAAATAGTTGAAAGTCCGAGTATAAAGTGTATCTCTCAACCCAGGACACTGTGGGTGGTCTATTTGGCAGACTTCCTCCCGAGCTTGGTCACACACAGGTATAGTCATACGGTACAAGTTCAACCCGCAGAAGTGTGCAGTTTGAACCCGATAATTAATCAAGAGATGGCTTCAGCATTGCCTGACTTCAATGCATCATTTGGACGCATCACAGGGGCCGCCTGCCCCGCTCATAGCTATCCCAAAAATCATCCTGAGCCCCACAATCCTTGACGGACAGCGGTCCGGCCACGGCAAAATCCTGCCTGCCCGCCGGGCAGTCGGCTGCGTCGTCTGAGGAACGGAGTACCACGGGAATCAGTGCTTTCTCCCAAGCTGTTCAACTTGTTTGTCGGCGATTATGCCTCAAGCGGCGTCTGGACGATATGGCTGCGTCGACGTCCTTGCCCTTCTTTACTCGGACGGGGGCTCAACGCCTGCTTCGATCAACCTCATTTGGAGCACCTCTGCCATGAGGTCCAGCACCAGCTTTTCAGGGTGTGAGAACTTGGTAGGCCGCTTTACTTGTCGGCAGCACCCCGGGTCAGTCTGTGTTGGATCAATCATGGGGTGCGACACGCAACTGGCTTGCGCCCGCCGCCCTGGTCTCTCTGGTCTACGTCGCTTCTGCATATGGCCGCTGGCCCCACATGGTGGCAATAGCTTCTCGTGCGGGAGACGTGACACATTGCTTTGCTCTGCGAACCATGGGAACCATTGTGGCTTGCCTTTGTCCCATCTCCATCTGGGACAATGCCAGTGCTTTCGGGCACTGCGCATGCGGTTCTTGGGCCCGTTTGTGGGGGGGGGCATCGCATGCGAGGCGGTGAGTAAGGCTCTGTTTGGACAGCAGCGTCTGCTTGCATGACGCTGTGGGGGAGTCCCAGCCGGCTCGGGCGGACGGGACTGCGCTCCCGCGTCGACTTTTCTGTTGACACGCTTGCTGACTCTCGCTTCGCCATTTGCCTCTTGCAGACATGGAGCAACTGGCCTTGCTGGATGCTCCTGGCCGGACGGTTCCCTGGCTCCGACAGCTTCAACATACAATTTAATTAGCTTGCTACCTCTCAATACACAGAGCGGAGGAGGTAAAATTAATGGTTTTGCAAGAAGTGTGATCTATATGATGAAAACTCCAGCAGGCATCGTTTCAGCTCTTACCAACCGGAAATATGAAACCATCAGTACAGTATTCAAGCTGTGGAAGAATTCTGTTATTAGCTTATCAGCACAAAAATCTGCTGGAGATCCCACTACACCCAGATGGAAGAAATTTCAGAAACTTTTGCAAACCCAAAGTGGGGATAAGTTGTCACCTATCCTATATCAAAAGGACCGGCCTCACATATCTACAGCTCATCACCTGTAGACAAATGTTCTCGCCATGTTCTCCCTCCACAATACAAAATCCTTAGGCATTGTATACTAGACTGGAGCAAGAAGCCGACAACACTTTGCTATTAAATCCTGACTGCAGGAACCTGTTGTACCTGAGGCAGTAGTAGCGCATTGGTAAGGGGTTTTGTATATGGTCTTCCCTCCTACATTGTGAACATTGATTACAAAATGGCGACATTTAAGATGACTTTCATCCTTAAGAATAAATGGGAGGTTTTGTGCGAAGCTTCAATATTTTTTTATCACGGGGATATATATGATGTGACATCAGTGTTGACAAACACAGGTGGCACCGGTCTAGGACATGTTTAAGGTATGAATATATGCCCATACAGCTACAGTAATCCAAAGCATTATCCTACTGAGTGAGTGCGATTTTTAAAACACAAGCCCTCAGGTGCCACGCATACACCTGGGCATTGACGTCCACATGTCACCTCGTCTATAAAATTCCACACTATTATTTGGGATAAAAATAATTGTTTTTTATTAACATTTTAGCCAAATCCCGGCGAAAATCGCATGTTTGTAGCATTTTAGCGCTAGCGGAATGTTTCCCATTTCCACATTTTTTTTCAGGACACACGTCATATAGACATGTGGAATGTTGGTATATTTCTCAATTTTGGGTGCATAAAGGGACCAAAAGCATACATAGATTTTTCCAACCACAACACCAAATCATGACCCGTATAGAAAATCTTCAAAGGAGGACTAGGTGGCGGGGAAGTGGGCGTAACACAACATCACCCCCCCCCACCACCACCACACACCACCACCACCACCATGGTTGATGGATTTGAAAAGGACATCTTGGTTAGACTAGTGTTTATCATATTTTTAACTCCCAGGTTAATTATATAACATAGGTTTGTCCAAATTTGACTTCCAAAGGTTGCTCAGCACCAAAAGGATAGGGCAAAACCCTTTAGAAATGGCGGCCCCATTTTGTGTTTTTTTGAAAACCAAGATGGCTGCCCAAATGTTTTTCAGAAAGAAAATGCGAGACCAGACTTTTCTGATACCTGGATTTCTACATACACCCAATACACCAAAAAAGTATCGAAAGAATAAGACCCCCCCTATTATAGAAAATCTCAAAGGGGGACTGAGGTCTGGGCATGACATAATACAATCGCCGCGCCCCTTATGGTGAGGGGTGTTACAAAGCAACAGCCTGGTTAGACTAGATTAATTATCATATTCCTGAAGAACTCCCAGGTATTGAAACATAGGTTGGACACCAAATTTGACTTTCCAATGTTGCTCAGAACCAAAGATATCGACAAAAACTCTTGGAAATGGCGGCCATTTGAAATCAAGATGGCGGCCAACGCTTTTCAAAAAAAAGGCGACCATACTTTCTTCCCTGAAAAAAAATACCTGGTGTCTACTCTATATCCAATGATACCCAACAAAGCAAATCCTTAGCAAAAAAAAATGCAAATATACAGACCTCTCCTCCCTATCTGCTGCTAATTTCTTCTTAAACGTATGTAGACATAAGGCACCCAATTCCTTTAAAATAGTTATTATCTACATCCTCTTGGTAGGACCGCTGCTAAACGACGTTGAAAAACATCTCTATATGAGTATATAAACCAGTCATTTACCATCAAGTAAATCCAAAACCACCAAACCGCGTTAAAAACTGGACATTCTGAAAAGCAATAACTCACATTTTTGAGAGCGCCCCCAGTTCAAAATTTGCCATTTTTTCATAGTTATGTTGGTATTGTCTAGGAAACTAAACTACCAGCTGCAAACAAGATGTTCAAAATGCGTTTTAGCAAAAATAAGTGATTTTTGTAATTAAAATTGTGATCCCATATTGGACTTAAGCAAGTGGAAATGCGTAGCTTATGTCCGTCCATGATAGAATAGTGCCACCTCAATAAAATGGCCGTCTTAACTTGACTTTCCTGAACCAATAAACAGGAGCAATGGTGACGAGACACGTACATTGCCTTATTTTTCTTTCTTTCTCGGCTATTTCATATTGGAAGGCCGTTCTAATAGCCATTGAATTAATTAATCGGAATCTCCGATATTAATTATTCAATTACAAAATTCCTCCTTCTTTTGCAACACACAGACATTTTCGAGCTTAACAAGTCACAGGTATAGTTTACAGCCAGTTACCAATGCAACCGCGTTAAAATTTATTTGTTTTTTGAAAATTGGGGTCGCCCTAAAAAATGTGCTATTGTTGCGTTAACTTTTTTGGTGAAAAAAAATGAATTGTCCCCTATTCTACACAGCGTACTATGGAAATTGACAGTTTGGCTGACATGCGAAATTTAAGATGTCATTCTGACTTAATTCTAGGCAGGCTGCTATTCATCTTGGTGAGCAATGGAAAGTAGGACCATAGCTAGCCATTGAAAATCAAGGATCTGGGATAGTCTCGTGTCGTACTTGCATGTGGTACTTTTCCTCCCGAGGAGGGTGTTCTATCACCCCATCCATCACTTCTAGGATCACCCAGTTCTTACCCTATATCCCCGCTGTATTTTATATTTATTATTTTTTTTATTATTATTTTTATTGTTGTATTATTACTATTCCTTTTGCATGTGACGGGGGCCCCCGTAATTGTCAATTGACGATTACATGAAATGATTTTCGCCAAAATGGGTAGAAAAAAAAAACCCTGAAAGGATGACAACAACACATCAGTATATGAGTTAACACTTAATGACCAAGGGGTTTCACTTCCCGTTTGTGCCCAAGGGGGGTCCATGGACCCCCTAAAAGGAAACCACTTTCCCGAGGGATTTCTGGCAACGAAATTTATACCACATGTTAATGTTGGTAAGACAACCCCCCAATCAGCAATAAAATGAGATTTGTTATTTGTGGGTGCAAATTAGGGGCAAACATTGTTTTCACAAAACACGCGATATTGGGCAAAAAGACGGAAAATTCAAATGAGCATTGCGCTTAACATCAACCTTTTGAAACTTATTTTTAGTTGATATCTATTTCTAGAGACCCAATTAACTTATAGTAACACAACACCAGCAGTTGTAGGGACCTTAATTTTTTTACGGGTGTTGCAAATACACGTCATTTTCCCATAGAGTTTGTACAGTAAAAGGTGGCACGTACATGATGAAATTATTTGTTTTCAGCACATAAAGGGTTTAATTATTTTTAATTGTTACTAATTATTGTTTTACTTACATGTATGTGTGGAACTTATATCACCAAAAAATTGCTTTGGTTCTCGGTTCTTATTCTATTTTAAAAAATATTCTCAATGACTTCCGTTAGTACCCAATGGTGAGTCCAAGGGACCCCACTATTAACTCATTAATCATTGGCCGATTTTAATTATTTTGGTATGAAAAGAACGCATTTAAAGTCATACAATTACAAAAAAAATCGCGCAAAAATCCCACGCGTAAAGCGACCAGCTCGAAAACAAATTTTGGGTGGTGTTCCATAGGAACCCCCCCCCCTTGGTCAATTAAGTGTTAAATTTGACCCTATCGCTATGAAATTTTCATGAATATGACGTAACAGTCCCGTCTTACCTAAACAACCAACACTAATCATATGGTTTTGTTCGAAATTTGTCGGCGGGGCTGGCAAAAAGTTTGCTTGATTGAGAACAACGCTGTCTAGATCCAAAAGATCATTACGTATCCTAGGCAATGGTGAATTTAATCCCTTTGAATTGTAACCGCCAGCTTTATGGGCAAAATGAAAAAAAAAAAAAAAACTTTGCCAGATGTGTTGATGATATCTTTATGAAACACCAATTTCACAAATTAATACCAGACAGAGGAATAAATTCAGAACTTCCTCTGTTTAAGACTATTTTCTGAAAAAAAGACTAATTTTGCAGGTACTAAGCTGAATGCTGTAAATGGCAACTTTAAATCTTCTGTGTCAATAAGCAAATATAAAACTACAAAACCTTCATCAAGGCAATGTATACGTGATTGTTTGTCAGTTGCCCTTTTTCATATTTTATAATAGCTTTTAAATCCCGTGTTAAATTTAAAGGTTCTTTTCATACATTAAACTATATTTCAAGCATGTATTGTTTGGTTCTGTCACTTGATGACAGCTTGATGATCGTACTTTATACTCCGCCATTATCCACCTTGACTCTCAACCTGCTGTCATGTCCAACTTTAATAATTTAGCAAAGTGGGGTTACAGATGGACAGGCTAAATAAGCCTTACCTGTAACTCATATACTCTTATTGTTATCATCTGGTGCTGTTTAATTACCTATATATGTGAGTGAGAACTGACCAGAACGACCTGGGTGGACAGATTACTTTCAAATATGTAAATTCTCTAGACGATTGGGGCTGTTTTAAAACAAATCTAGCAACCATTTTGTTTTGGAATTAATTTTTACGTGCTTCCGTTGATTTTAAATATTTTCGCCGCGATTCAGTCGTGATTTTTGGCAATTCTAAGACTGCTTCAAGAGCGATGTTCTCAATTCTTGTCAGAAACACAAACACAGATGGCTTTATGTATTCTATAATGCAAAGAATAAAATAATACTAATTTTTGTAACACGACTGTTTCCGTGTACAAATTAGAATTGGCGGGTACAAACCAGTGAATAGAATACACTGGTAGTAAACTTGGAAAGTGAACGAGAATCACCATCGCATCTCTGATGTGGCAGGCCGAATACCAGTTTGTGTAATTGCTATTTTGGTAAAGGAGTTTTTTACTGGACCATGCCACAAGAGTTGTAGCATTACCTATCGTGATAACATTGGTAAGTCTACTGGCTATTTTATTTATTTAAAATTTCTTTTGAAAATATTCATTGACCATACAAAAACCTCATCACCCTAAGGCTTCTGAAAAAAAAATGAATTCACTGCGAAATTTAAAATCCACAGAACCAGGTGATAAATGTAGATGGACCATCTGAAATCAAGTACCAACATTCCTAGTAAACACAGAATTCCCGGACACTTGAATTTTGGTACCAATGGATGGCTATGATCATCGTTTCCTTTTCATTACTGAACCAAAATGTACCACATTCTTAGCATTACGTCCAATGACATCATAAAGTCCACATAGTACGTGTAATAATTGGGGACAGTCATTTTATCACCAAAATATCTGATTTAATTACCGAGTTTTTTTTTTTTTTTTTGCTCGCTTAATGGAAATGGCTAGTTTGTAGCAAACACAAAGATATTAAATGCATGTTTTTTTACATTTGGGGAAATTAATTGAGTGTTTGATAACGAATCTTTAAAAAAATCTTTAAAAACTGTGATTTTCTCGATGTGAAGCCCTATCAAGAACGTGGTTATTTTTATTCGTCCATCAAATTAATAAATGGACTCCTTTAGGAGAAGTTTAACTCTGTGTGAAACTTGCCCATTGAATGTGTAACATTTTCGTGTACATTTTGCATTTTGGTTTTTTTTTTTTTTTTTTTTTTTTTTTTTAAGAAAAAAATGCACATTTGGCAGTGGGAGCGCTTTTTTATAAAACTCTTACAGTAAATGCACAATGAATCTCAAGAGACATTGTTTTCTGTTTCTTTATTTATATTTTATAGCCTACCCGGGGCAACCTATACTTAAGATTCGATTCGAATAACTTGCGACTTAGCAGTGTTTCTCGCACCCTTGACAGATAGATTCTTCAAGGCCGTTTTTTTTCCCTAAACGAGCTTCCAAGAACTCAATTGACAATTACTACGAGGATGTTACCCCCCCTTTTTATCACTGTCAAAATCTATAAGAAGATTTTCCTCATCAGTGAATAATCGACTTTCCTTCGAAATTTACAGTTGAACCAAATTACACATTTGGATTCACTTAATTGTTTTAAGTTGTGACCACATTAAAAATGTAACAGCAGTTTTATGTTTCTACATGTAGTATCTATTTGAATAATAAATAAGAGAGAAAGAGAGCGATTAAAAAATTACCCACATGTGTTAATCAGAGCGCTTTAATCAAAATCAGCCAAATTGAATTGGTATCATGGCAATCAAGCACAAGACCAAGTCTTCTAAGAGCAAATAGTAAACCTATTCCATTTGGACATTTGCACCCTTCCCCAAATACATTGACGTGGAAAGCCATTACTTATAACTAAACTTAATAATTAGATGAGTTCATAAGTATTTGTAGCACAACTGTTATACTACATTCCGTTTGGAAGCGAGGTAGGCGTGATTCTCCTCATGTAAGTCGTGACAACAATTTGAAATTCTATTGCAAACCACATTCAGGAAAAAAAAAATTGTAAGATGTTTGTCACGAAACCCATATTAGACCGGTGTAAATAAAAGGAGAATCCCCCATAATACCGGTCATGGCTGTCATACACGCGACAAAATGGTCGACATTTTTAAAAATTTGTGTGTGTGTTTGCGTTTTTTTTGTGTGTGTTTTTTGTGCGCGCGTGTGTGTGTGTGTGTGTGTGTGTGCGAAGGTGGGATTTGCTATCCTTATTTTGATATATCCAATGCCATCCATTAAACTCTGACTCTATAACATTTAATAATAATAATAATACTTATTTTTGATTTACTAAATGAATACCAAAGACAACTAAACAGTAACGCGGGAAAGCAATTGGCTATTCAGCCCAAACAACTTCAATCAGTGTATTTCCTCCATAAAACACATACATAAACATACAATTGAGATGCAAAAAAAGAAGACAGACAATGGCTGGATATTAACTTGTGGAGAAAATATTGCTTACAAACTTACTTTGTAATGGGGGAGGGAGAGAGAGAGCTGGCTTGCCGGGTGAAGTGGAATGTTTGCCCTTCCCAGCCGTCTAGGAAAGAAACAAAGACATAATTGTAGAAGAATTAGTCCTGTTGCCCACCAAGTGTAGAAATCTGTCTTGAGAAATAACGAAACCCTCAATCTTTGAAAAAAGTCCAGAAAGAAACTGGACCAATATCATTTAACAGATTGAACCAAAAATTGCAACCGCTGAAATTTAATAAATTATCAACACTTCAAACAACCAAATTCATACAACCTGTCAGTGTACCTACTGCTCTCCAAACCCATGTTTCCTTAAGGACACGTGTAGTCCACCATTGAAAACTTTTTCAGTTCTAACTAATGTACCACGGCATTTATGGAACCCAAACACTGCACAGTATCTGAGAAGAGGGAAGACCAAAGCTTTATGAGAGTTCAAAACAGAGAAAGGCATATTTCTGGTGCATCTTATTAGGAAACCAATCAGGCGAGATATTTTGTTGCACAAGACATCTACATGAGAGGAAAATGACATTGGAAGAAACAAAGTGTCCACGCAAGTAGAAATCCTTCATTTGAATTACATTTTGCAACTCTTGCCACTGATGACACTCTACAATTTTCGATATGTGAAATGAATTCATTTTATGGTATACGAATATCGGCCGATTTCATTATGCTTTGAACGAGAAATTGAAACTAAATTGTAAGTTGGTTAACACAGTTAATTGCACCATTTAAATTATATATATAGTATTTTTAAAATTATATATAATATATAAGATGATATATATCTATAATTCACCTTTTTACAAAATCAGGTTATGTGGACATGGGTCTTTGTTTTTGCGTCTTTTTTGGCGTTATTGGACATTCTAGGTGGCACATAACGCCTCCTGTTGTAGTCGTTTATTTCCGTTATAATAACAATAGAAGTGTCTTATAATTTTTGGCAAATTTATCAAATTTATGCAATTTATTCAAATTTGAAATTTTGGTCATACGGGCTGTCTCTAAGAAGATTTGTTATAGACATCCGTAGTCCAACTCATTAAAACCTATGACTTGTTATCCGGACCACCTCACGTTGGATATACTCGTCCTTATATATATATATATATATATGTTCGATATCTATATATATCTATATATAGCTATCTCTAGCTATATATAGTACGTAGATATATATCTATATATAGCATATATCTATATATGAGATCTCTTAATATATATATATACTATATTATATATATATATCTATATATTTATCTATAGATTATATAATAGATTATTATATCTATATATAAATTATCTATATATATATATATATATATAATATATATATCTATATATTATATATATCTATATATATATATATATATATATAATATAGCGTGTAAGCTTTTTCTTAAATCTTTCTACTTAAACACCTGATATATGGTCTTCAAGCTAATAAAACGTAATTTTAAACAAAACGTGCTTCTATAGAATATTTGAATTACGATTTAAATCCTGGGCCCACACTGGCACAAAAAGTGACTAAAATGTTCCATCAACACTGAACTGATGCCATTTTACACCATGCATCTTTGTATTTGACTTTTCAATTACATTGCGGTAGTGTTTACTATTGCGTCATAACTTCAGTCATACCTTAGGGAAATGGGACTTAATTGACAATCTTCTGAAATTGAGTTTTTTTCACGGGAAATGTCAAAGGCTTCTAAAACTATAAGTATAGCTCTATCCTCGATAGACCTCAAAATATACGCTCGAAATAAAAGTCCTATGTCAGTCAGTTTACCTATTGTTGAAAACAATCATCATGAAAGTATGTTGTATTGACTGTTGAAAAAATAAAAAAGCAAAAATACAGAATAACTAAGATACCATTCTTCTCTCTAGCTAAAATGTCCATGAAGACAACCTCAAACCCATTGATCTTAAACCTCGTATACATGAGAGCCATTTTCGTAACAAACTCCCGAAGGGGGGGGGGGGATTACCACCACCCCTGTGATTTTCGTTACTGAACATCCCATTCCTGTACATTTGGTACCACCACAGGATGCTTAGAGTTTCTTTCTACTGGTATCAAAATAAGTGCCAACATCCCCCGCCATGACTTCACAATGACGTCATATTTTGAGAAACGTATGAAAACACAGAGTGTAAGGGTGGAAATTGATATTTCTTTCCTCAATTTTAGGACTCAAAACATATTATAGCACTAAATGCTCGTCATTATATAAACCCATCATTCCCGTCAAGCAGAGCCAAAAAAAAAAATGCATGAAAATCGGATATCATACTTTTTTGGCGAAAATGGAATTTCCCCCTATTTTTATACTGTGTGTCTTATTAAAATTGACAGTTTCGTTGACAATATGCGAATTTTATGACGTAATTCTAGGCGTGTTGATACTCATTTGATATCATGAAAATAGAAGGACAATAAATATCATTGGTGCCAAAATCAAGTGCCTGTGAGGTTCCTGTGTTCTTCTCGCAATTTATGGACTCGGAGTTATACTGTATTTGTGCAAAATAGTTTTCCTTTCGAGATGTAATCTCTAAGCAGTTTCATTATTTCTTTATGTTTCAAATTGTGAACTCAGACATTGATTTGATGATTTTCAATACAACTGACTCTTTATTAGTGGACAATGCCATTTCTTCTTTGTATGACGATATTTCACTTATAAGTATGTTATAAATATACCATTTTATTTCAATGTTTTTTCCAAGAAGAAACCGATACCAACTGAAATTGCAACGTGGATTGTCTTTGCTTAAATAATGAAGTTATTATAAATCGTAGATTCGGTCTCTACGCATTGTATGACTAAATTAGCCAACACAGAATTTTTAGGTCCTTGTCCGTAATTGAATATTTCTTCCTTTTGATAGCCTGTTATTCCGTGTAAACATACCAAGCAAACATTCAAGCAAAAATGACTCTTACCTTTCAAAGATAAATCCTTCCTGAATGTATGGTTTTTTTTTTTTTTATGACTGAACACTGTAGGTTACCTACATACATAAAGCGTTTAGTAGCAGGAAAACCACTTCACAATGGCAAAATAACAATAGAAGAATAATCTCTGAGCTCTCCTGTGGGGCCAAATTTATAGGAATCCAATTTTAGTAAGACATATCAAGAGTGTGGCAAGAGTGTTGGTGTTGGTGCTTACCACCCCTCGTGTTGTTAAGAATAAGAGGTTTTATCTTTAAGGGAGGGTATGGGGGTCTGAAGCAGTGACTTTGAAGTGATGTTTCTTAATTTTCCTAAATGTGGTATATACATGTTACACTATATTGCAGCCCATGTCACAAAGTTTTAAAAATTCATGTCAATTTTTGCTCTGGTGTTGCCATGGTCAACCACTTAAGGCCTCTGATTGGCTAAACACTAAGAACGAACGTAACTAAAAATAACTAAACAAGCTACTGGGACAAAACTTGGGTGTGCATGTGGGGTAAATACGCAGTGAAACACGAAGCCGGATTTTTTGATACCTTTTGCCCTGGCCCCCGTAATCGACCAATCACATAATTTCATGGCGTAATTTTAATGTTGGAACACATTTTGAAAATCGGGTGCTTCCTGGTTCACTCGGCCTATATGGGCTTAATATGTGTGCCAAATTCCATGTGCATAGCATGTAGCGTTCTCAAGTTACGTTCGTTTTGGTTATTTGCGTATTTTAACGAAACGAGTTATAGACCTCTAAACATTTAGACAAAATTGAGGGCGCTTTTTGATGTGAAATATGGATTTTTTTTTTAATTTCATTTTATCAACTGATTAATCATAATATTAATGAAAGATCCATCGCCAATAGCTGCATCCATTGTCCTGTAAATAATTTTTAAAATAATTTCTTAAAGATCGTAGGGTTAGAAAACATAAATACATAAAAAATCACTTACCCCATTACATTTAACATTACTTTTACATTAATGGACACAATAATATGAGTATTTATTACTTCCGCACTTAGCAAATAAATGGCGTTACATGCGTATAATAAATATCTTTTAAAATTCTTCAATATAACCCATTTAAAATTTTTCACATGAATAAGTATAGCAGACTTTGCCTTTTTGGCAAATTCGAGTACACTGCTTCACTTTGATCAGGCGATATCTCGGGAACCGAATGTCCGATTTGCGATCTAATAAAAAGCATTTTGTAGATTACAATCTACACAATTACGCCATTGCATTATCTCATTTTCGTAAATGGAACAAATATTTACCAAAGTCAGACCCCCCCCCCCCAACCCCCCCCCCCCTTAAAAGATAAAAGATGACCCAATTTAAGTATAACGTTTCCATCTTGGTAGAATGGCTTTTCTCCACATAAATCCCATCATAAGGTAAATAAGTGGACACATAGTATACTTTCTCAGGTCCAACATTTTGACCACTTCCTGTAAAATCTGGGGTTCTGGAGACGAGGCTATTAGCGATAGGAACATACCATTTAAAACTACCTTTGGACACTGCCAGCTGATGACACTGACTACAATTTCGATATGTGAATGACGTTCATTTATGGTATACGAAATACGGCCCGAGTTCATTATTCTTTGAAACGAGCAAAATTGAAACTAAAATGTAGTTGGTTTTAACACAGTTAATTTCACATTTCATTAGTATATATATATATATTAGAGATATATAGATAGATATAAATAGATCTATAATTCACAAATCAGGGTTATGTGACATGGGTCATTTGTTATTCGTATTTTTGGCGTTATTGGTGGACATTCTAGGTGGCGAGCATAAACGCCCCCCTTTGTATTGCAGTTATTCCGTTATAATAACAATAGAAGTGTGTTATTATAACTTATGCAAATGTATGCAAATTTATGCAAATTTATTCAAAATTTTGCAATTTTGTAATACGGGCTGTCTCTAATGAAGCTTTGTTTAAAGCCAGTAGTCCACACTCATAAAAAACTATTAATATGTATCCGGTCCACATAACTGGATATATGTCTTATATATATATATATAATATATATATTATATATATATATCTATATATATCTATCATAGAATATATATAGATATATTTATATATCTATATATATAAGAATCTATATATATATATATATATATATATTATATATATATTATATATCTATAGATATATATATATATATATATATATATTATATAGAGCGTGTAAGCTTTCTTAAAATCTTTTATACTTAGAAAACACCTTAATATGGTCTTCAAGCTAAATTAAAACGTAATTTAAACAAAACGTGCTTCTATAGAATATTTAATTTACGATTTAATATGGGCCAAATGCCACCAAAAGTGACCTAAAAATGTTCCATTAAACACTGAAACTGATGCCATTTTACACCAGGACGCTTTGTATTGACTTTTCAATTTACATTGCGGTAGTGTTTGACTATTGCGTCAATAATCTTCAGTCATACCTAGGGGAAATGGACTTATTGACATCTTGCTGGAAATTGAGTTTTCACGTGGGTGGGATTTGGAAATGGTCAAGAATCTACAAACTAGAAGTATAGCTCTATCCTCGAAACCTCAAATATACGCTCGAATGAAAATAAAAGTCATGCAGTCAGCTTTTACCTATTTTGTGAAAACATCAATCATGAAAGTATGGTGTGGGATAGGACTGATTGAAATAAATAAAAAAAAACAAAAATGAACATAGAAGAAATAAAGATACCATTAATTCTCATTCTAGCTAAAATGTAAATGAGACAACCTCAAGCACATTAGCTTAAACCTCGTATACATGAGCATTTTCGTAACAAACTCCCGAAGTGGGGGTTACACCCCCTGTGATTTCGTTACTGAACATCGATTCCGGTAAATTTGGTACCAACAGGATAGCTTAGAGTTTCTTTAACTGGGATCAAAAATTAAGTGCCACATCCCGCCATGAGTTCACAAGGAGTCCATATGTGAGAAAAAGTATGAAAAACACAGAGTGTAGGGTTGGAGAGAAATTGGATATTTCTCAATTTTAGCGACTCATGAAACCGTATTATAGCCACTTAAAATGCTCTCATTATATAAAACCCGGTCATTCCCGTTCAAGCAGAGCAAAAAAAGCATGTGAAAAGCGGATAGTCAAACTTTTTAAGGGAAAATGGAATTTCCCCTATTTTTATACTGTGTGTCATGAAAATTGACCCGTTTGTTGACATGCGAATTTATGACGTAATGCTAGGTCGTGTTGATATCATTTTGATATCAATGAAAATAGTAAGGACAATAAATATCTAATTGTTCCCAAAATAAGGCGTGATAGTCGTGTTCTTCTCGCAATTTATGGACGCTGAGTATAATGTGTTTCTGCAATATAGTTCATTTAGAGATGTAAATTGAAGCAGTTTTCATTATGGTCTTAGTTTCAT
The DNA here is from genome assembly GCA_023653785.1 of Ophioderma brevispina. Taxonomy (NCBI): domain Eukaryota; kingdom Metazoa; phylum Echinodermata; class Ophiuroidea; order Amphilepidida; family Ophiodermatidae; genus Ophioderma; species Ophioderma brevispina. The sequence continues at coordinate 26,322 of JAMKCH010012312.1, forward strand.
TGTGAACTCAGACATTGATATGGGAGGTGATTTTCAATAACTGACTCTTATGGATTGGACAATGGCAATTTCTTTTGGTGAGATATTTCACTTATAAGTATGTGATACAATATACCATTGTAGTCCAATGTTTTTTGTCAAGAAGAAACCGATACCAACTGAAAGTGCAATGTTGTGATGTTATAATGAGTTATGATAATACGTAGATGTCGGTCTCTACGCATTGGATGACTAACTTTAAAGTTAGCCACAAAGAATTTTTAGGTCGTCCGTAAATTGAGATATTTCTGAACCCAAGTCCGAAAGACGCCAAAAATAAACTTTTGATAGCATGGTTCTCCTTGTAAACAACCAAAGCACACCCATAGCAAAAATGACTCTTAACCTTTCAAGATAAATCCTGCCTGAAGTAGGGGGTTTTTTTTTTTTATTGACTGAAAACTGTAGGTTACATACATACATAAAGCGTTTAGTAGCAGGAAAACCACTTCACAATGGCAAGAAAACAATAGAAGAATTACTCTCTGAGCTCCCTGTGGGGCCAAATATAGGAATCCCAATGTTTAGTAAGACATGATCAAGCGGGGTGCAAGAGTGTGTGTGGTGCTTACCACCCCTGTGTTGTTAAGAAATAAGGTGTATCCTTGAAGGGAGGGGTAGGTATATGGGTATGAAGCTATTGACTTTGAAGGATTTTTCTTAATTTTCTTAAATAGTGGTATATACAGTTACACGGTCATATGGTAGCCCATGGACACAAGTTTTTAAAATTCATGTCAATTTTTGCTCTGGTGCCATGGTAACCACCTAAGGCCTCTGATTGGCTAAACCTAGAAACGAACGTAACTAAACTAACTAAACAAAGATACTGGGACGAAAAACTTGTGGTGGCATGGGCAGGGAGGGGGTAAATACGCAGTGAAAGGATGAAGCGGGATTTTTGATACCGTTGCCGTGGCAACAGGCAATCGACCAATTCACATTTAATTTAAGGGGCCCAAGTAATTTGAATTTGGACACAATTTTGAAAATCGGGCTTTAGGGTTTCACTCGGCCTATATGTGCTGAATATGTGTGCCCCCAAAACAAATTCCATGTGCATAGCATTGAGCGTTCTTCTAGTTACGTTCTTTTGTATTTGCGTGATTTTACGAAAACGAGGTATAGACCTCAGAAAACATTGAACAATGAGGGCGCTGTTTGATGTGAAATATGGATTTTTTTAAAAATTTCATGTTATATGAATTTTATATTTTGCGCAACGAAACGAAAACGAAACAAAACGAAACAGATTTTTAGGTGGGAAAGAGGGGGTAATTTTTGGGAAAAAAGTAAACACTGGGAGGATGCAAATGTGATTGCACACTAATGTTCATGTTGACTCGAAAAAACTATTTCAGAAGATCTTCACCTTTTTTTTTAATTCAAATAAATTGTATAAAGAAAATCTGTATCGCAAAATAATACCGCCTAGATAGGACCTGATATTTGCGAAACAGATTTCATAAGAAATAAATAACACAATCAACGGTTACCCTGGAAACACCATCATTTAAATGACAGGTATTGACGAAGCGAGAAGCATTGCCCAAGTCAATAACATCAATATTTTCAGTAGAAACTACCAACACAAATCTGTATTCGCAAATATCACACTCCTTATAGGACCCTGATTTTGCGAAACAGATTTCATAAGCACTACATAACTACATCAAAACGTACCCTCGTGCAACCAATCGTTTAAATGAAAGGGATTTGACGAAGAAGAAGCATGGCACAAGTCAAAAAATCAAAATTACAGTAGAAATCTATCTAACAAATCTGTTCGCAAAATATCACCTCCGATCCTATATAGGACCTGATATTGAGCGAAACAGATTCATAAGCACAAATCACTACATCAACGGTACCCTCGTGCAAACAATTCGTTTTAAATGAAAGGTATTTGACGAAAAAGAAGCATTGCACAAATCAAACATAAATATTTCAGTAGAAATCTACCAACAAAAATCTGTTTCGCAAAAATCACCTCCTATATAGGACTGATATTTTGCAAAACCGATTTCATAAGCACTAAATAACTACATCAAACTGTACCCTCGTGCAAAACCAATCGTTAAATGAAAGGGATATTGACGAAGAAGAAGCATAGGAAGAAGCATTGCAAAAGTCAAACTGTCCAAAACATTCAAATAGTTCAGTAGAAATCTACACCAACACAATCTGTTTCGCAAAATATCACCTCCTATTAGGACCTGATATTTTGCGAAACAGATTTTCATAAGACACTTAATAACTACATCAACTGTACCCTCGTGCAACAATCGTTTTAAATGAAAGGGAATTTGACGAAAGAAGAAGAAGCATTGCAAAAGTCAAACCGTCAAATCAAATAGTCAGTAGAAATCTACCACCAAATCTGTGTCGCAAAATATCACCTCTATAAGGACCTGATATTTTGCGAAACACAGATTTCATAAGCACTAAATCACTACATCAACGGTACCCTCGTGCAAACATCGTTTAAAGGAAGGTATTATTTGACGAAGAAGAAGATGGCAACAAGTTAAAACATCAAAACTATTTCAGTAGAAATTACCAACAAAATCGTTTCGCAAATATCACCTCCTATTATACTTTCTACTTTCCTTTCTATATAATTCTACCTTTTCGTTTTCCACAACGGCGCGGACAATAAAACACGCTTGAAATAGTTGCAAAGTAAGGTTTTGTGGTAGCAAAGCCATGCCGACAGTTGGAGCCTTTCTGATTGGTTGAAATATTGAGTAGTCATAGCAACTCAGACGGGTAATACCGATACCAGGCCCAATTAAAATGTTGGCGTCTTTACCGTTACACGGATAAACATTCAAGCGGCAGCAATGCTATACCACGGATAAAACAATTCAGCGGCAGCAATGCTAATACTAGAGAAGATCTTCTCTGGCTTATTACACAGATTGTATTTTTCGCATTAAAAATAATAAAAACTAAACAGATACTAATAAGTGTCAGTCGACTCTGGTGTCAGTTGTATCAAATGGGTCTATGTTTACATACATAGCGATATTAAAATTTTCATTCATTTTATTCAATTAGGAAGTTTGCAAAGTGGATTGGCTTACAGAAAACCGAAAATAATGCGGGTTCCCGTCCGCCTGTGGTTCGTTGTGGTGGTGGTGTGTGTATGTGTTTGTGTGGGTGTTTGTAGGGGTGTGGGTGTGGTTTTGAGTGCCTGAGTGTGCGTGCGTGGTCTTGTGAGTCATTCTTAATTCTTTGCAGATTTTACGAGTTATCGCATTTTTTTCCAACACGCTTTCGTTACTGAGTGGTTCAGTTAAACGATTGTTTGCACGACGGTACCGTTATGTGATGTAGTTATTTAGTGCTTATGAAATCGGTTCGCAAAACATCAGGTCCTATATAGGAAGTGATATTTTGCGAAAACAGCTTTTGTTGGTAGATTCTACTGAAATATTGATGTTTTGGACAGTTTGATCTTTTGCAATGCCTCTTCTTCGTCAAATCCCTTTCATTTTAACCGATTGTTTGCACGAGGACACAGTGGATGGAGTTATTTAGGCTTATGAAATTCTGTTTCGCCAAAATATCAGGTCCCTCTTAGAGCGAGGGGTGATATTTTGCGGAAACAGATTTGTTGGTAGATTTCTACTGAAATAGCTGATTGTTTTGACTTGTGCAATGCTTTTCCTTCGTCAAATACCTTTCATTTACCACGAGTGTTTGCACTGGAGGGGTACGTGATTGTAGTTATTTAGTGCTTATGAATCTGTTTCGCAAAATATCAGGTCCCTATATGGAGGTGATATTTTGCGAAACAGATTTTCTTTTACATTTGAATTCAAATAAACTAAGATTCTCTGAAATAGTTTGAGTCAATATGACCTTAGTTGCAATCACTTTTGCATCTTCCCAGTGTTTTATTTTTTTGCCAAAAATTACCCCTATTCCCACCTTAAAAATTCGTTGTTTTGTTCGTTTTCGCTTTGCCAAAATATCATAGCCTTATTAATGAAAGAATCGTCGAAATCGGTGCATCATTGTCCTGTAAAAAATTTTTAAAATAATTTTTTCTTAAATATCGTAGGGTGAGAGGAGAGAAAACAATTAAAAATTACATAAAAAAATCACTTACCCAGTACATTTAATTACTTTAAATTATGGACAAAATCATATGAGTATTTATTTACTTCGGACTTAGCCAAAATAATGCGTTAAATGGCGTTAAATAAATAATATCGGTTTACAAATATCTTTAAATATAAACCCATTTAAATTTTTCACCATGATTAAAATTATAGCAGACTTTGGCATTTTTGGCAAATTTCGAGTAACACTGCTTCACCGTGATCAAGCGATATATCGGGAGGAACACCGAATGGCCGATTGCGATCGAAATAAAAAGCATTTGTAGATTACACTCTACACAATTTACGCCATTGCATATTCATTTTCGTTTAATGGAACAATTTGTTACCAACGTCAGACCCCATACCCCCCCCCCCTTCGAAGGGATAAAAAGATGACCCAATTTAAAAGTATAACGTTTCATCTTGGTAGAATGGCTTTCGCCACAAAATCCCATCCTAGGTAAACAGGAAAATTAGTATAGCTTTCTTCAGGTGCAACATTTGACACGTACTGTAACCACAATCTGGGGTTCTGGAGACGAGGCTATTAGCGATAGGACCATGACCATTTAAAGCCATACCTCCCAGCGAAGCGAGCGATTCATTGCTAGTGTGCACCGCGTAATACTTGATCTTGGGTCCAAAACCGGTGTTGTACACTCTCGCTGCGACTGGAAGTAATCATGGGATTAAAAATTAAATTGTTAACGTCAATCCTATGAACAGTATAATAGTACGTTTTCTGTTTTACTTTTAAACTCCTAAGACAAGAGACATACAGAAAAAAAGCAGGAGCCGCAGATAGACGACACCGAACAACTATGGCCTGAAGTTGTACTTTATAAAAATATCGTTTATTGCTATGTTGGCCTTTTGATCGTTCATACAGTGAAATACGCAAAGAACACCAGTTTCCACGCGCAAGACAAAGCTAGAAACAAGATGAAATATTTGTTGGGCAAACCAGACGAGGGAAATGCCTTTAGTTCTCGCACAAGTCCGAGTTAATTTTGAACGTGGCTGCGCGATTACTAGAAGTACAAACGATCGCACAGTACACCAATTCAATGCTTTTGGCTATTCGTATCGGGTAGAAAACGCCGAACAACTCGACTACGAAACTTCAATGCCACTTATTTGAAATAAACATGGACTTGACACATTCGTCAATATGCATAGTACCAGTTGATGGTTCAATCACAATCGAACATGACATTTGGTTTTGGATTATAGTCTTGTAATTCGTATGGTTGCTATGGTTATTCAGGGGCAGTGCCATTATAAAGATATGAAAACGGTTGGAAAAAATCATAAACAGAAAATGAAACTATTCATAGTAATTGTAGCAATGTATATTATGGGTGTTGATCTTGCAGAAGTATTATTATCTAGTAAAATCGGTTGAAATGATTGGTTTTCTTAGTGGGTAGGTTGTTTTTGGTTTAATATATTTCCAAAGGTAATATAATTACTAAGGGGAAAAACATGCGATAAAAAAAAATAAATAATAATTCATTAATAGAAAAAAAAAAATACAAATATGCCACACAACAATTATAAAAAAAATACAATAGCCAACAACAATATGTGCGAAAGACATTAAAAATATGTTTGTCGGCGGCGATTAAATTCGTAAACTGTAAAGGTTGATAGTTGAATTTATAATGCAAAATTAGGTTTTAAGATGTTTGTGTTGCTGTGGAATCGTGATATCTGTTTTTTATTTTGTTTTTCTTGTTTTTTGGTTTTTTTTGTGTTGTTCTTTGTTTGTTGACTCTGTTATAGTAAAGTGGACTGTCAAGTAACTGTGCTTTGCAGTGGAATAATAAACGGTGATAATTTGTGTCCTTTCCCCAACCTTCAAACCCTTTTCTTCACAACACACAATGGATTCAGGCCGGACAGAAAAAGGACAAAGGAAATATTTCCTTTGCCACTGGCCGTCTCCTCCCCAACTAATCGATTCGTTTTTAATTTCTTAAGAAAAACCCAGATTTTACACAAAACACGACCATTCCCTGAAGGGCTGGTTTATTTATGTTCAGTTAGTTTGTCCTCATTAAAAATAACTGGATGGACTAGTCAAAGCGATGGATGATGTAACATTTGATGTGAAGTTGCTTTTCGGCCAAAAACGACATCCTGCAGGTAATATAATGATTTGTAACTATTTGACAAAAGTAACAATTAGTAAGGTTTATTTAAAGGGCCTACGCGTCGTATCATAGTTATGATAACGTCATTGGACATATCAAAGCAATTCCGATTTACCGAATACTTCGATATATGTAAATAGACATACAAAGGAAAGGAATGATAGAACCTCGGAATTATAAATTTAGTTTAGGTAGGCGTAGATGTACCCTCATCTGTGAAAGGAGACTCACATCCGATAGTTATCACATGTAGATTTTAGATATTTAACACTGACCCCTTTGAACCCCAACTTGGTTCGTAGAAGCGCCACACCAAGGGAATGAGAAAGAGAAAAAACATACATTTTCAATTATAATGCGAAACTTGCACAACCTATGCAGATTGTCAAGACAATCAGTTAGTTTAAACAGCTAAGATAAGAGTATATTCTGTTCTGACGTCTCGTAGACGTCAAAGGTCAGAAAATACCTTTCAAACACAAATATAGGAGCTGTGCACAAATGATATGAATTTTATAATAAACAGATATTAATAATGATTTGTAACGGTTTGGGTCAAGAATTTGGTTATGTCCAAATACAATATTACATATTAAAATTACACACAAATTATAAGACTGATCCTAGGTCCAAAGAATGTCCATATGTCCACAAGAAGCGTGTGCTTCAACGGCGATATATCCTCACAGCGAAGGACTCCAAAATGACAGCGCCCATAAGTTCACACATATAAACTCATCAGGTGATATATTCCATGGGAATCTCTCAGTCCTGAAGGTAATTTTGTACAAAGTCAAGACGACGGGGTTTTCCCTCGGCGACACTAATATTCTGCCAATACTAGTCAGTATTCTACCACCATAGTCTGTCGATTAATGTCCTCTTAGGGACCACAATTGGAATTCGTTTTTTTTATTCCAAAAATGAAAGCTCTTTGGCTTAAAAGACGGCAGCACACAGATCAGCTAATTAAGCTCGGCTGCATCCAATATATAAATCATGGCAATATGTAAAGCTCAAATCTACCATATTGTAGATTAACAAACTAGCTAAAATATATACTGTATAGGTCCGTTACTACTGCTGACGGCCGAGACTTAACTCAAATCTCCACATTATATAATGACTTCACCAAGTTCCCAAGTCTTTAAAATAGAATTACCACAGAATCAGGCATAAACATAACTTGCACTAGCTGACCAATTGGAATGCACATAAATTACTAATCTGAATGACATCACTTCACTATATAACTTTATGGGGGATCACGGATCATGCACATGTTTTGCTCTCAATGCAATAAACAAGTTGACTCAGTTATAAGTTTTACATCTTGGGGAAATTCCCCACTTCCCCTATGGTGCAATTCTAAAGGGGCACTTGGAAAAAAAACATAGGGAATCCCTGCTTCTTTTTATCATAAACAAAGTACTGTTCTTGTGAGAAATCTTTTCGTCAAAGAAAATTGAGATTAAAAATAATATTTTACTCAAAATTTGAGGGTAGAATATAACATTTCAAGACTTTCTTCCCAAGAGATTGAAAACAACGTGAATTCGGTGTTCTAGCCGAAAATAAAATAGTCATCGAGTCAACTTGTAAAGCGATGTTTTTAAAAGCTGGTTTGGGAGATTACTGTTTCAAACAGAATATTACGTGTTTTTTTTGTTGTGTTGCAACTTGGTATACAGTAGATACTTGCAAATACAATGACAACTTATATTCATTATCAACTGTATTGTGTCGGGGTACTTTTTATTTTTACGTCGTATTTCATAAATTTTATTTTTTCATATATACGGATCCATTTGAATGCATTCAAGAAAGATGTATGTTAGCGACACGACAAGATACGACATTTATAATTTAAAAATAATAAAACTAACAGTAATCATATACGTGTCAGTCTTTTCTGGTTGTCAGTGTATCAAATGGGTTCCTATGTTTTACATACATAGCGATCTAAATTTCATCATTATTCAATTAGGAAGTTTGCCAAGTGGATTGGCTTACAGAAACCGAAATAATGCGTGTCCCCTTCCGCCTGTGTTCGGTGGTGTGGTGGTGTGTGTATGTGTGTGTGTGTGTTTGTAGAGGGGTTGTGTGTGTGTGTGCGTGCATGCGTGTGCGTGCGTGGTCTTGTGAGTTCATTCTTAATTCTGTTTGCAGATTTCTACCGACGTTATATCATTTTCCAACACGCTTTTTCGTTACTGAGTGTTCAGTTAAACGATTGTTTGCACGAGTGTACCGTTGATGTAGTTATTTAGTGCTTATGAACTCTGTTTTCGCAAAATATCAGGTCCTATATAGGAAGTGATATTTTGCGAACACAGTATTTTGTTTGGTAGATTTCTACTGCAAACTATTGATTTTTTGACAGTTTGGACCTTTTTGCAATGCCTCTTCTTCGTAAATCCCTTTTTCATTAACGATTGTTTGCACGAGGGCACAGTTGATGTAGTTTTTAGTGCTTATGAATCTGTTTACAAAATATCCCGTCCTATATAGGAGTGATATTTTGCGAAACAGATTTGTTGGTAGATTTCATGAAATCGTTTGCATTTTGACTTGTGTCAATGCTTCTTCTTCGTCAATACTTTCTTTAAACGATTGTTTTGCAGCGAGGGTTACCGTTTGATATTAGTTCTTTCGTGCTTATGAAATCGTTTATGCAAAATATCAGGTCCTATATAGGATCGGAGGTGATATTTTGCGAACAGATTTTTCTTTAACATTTTGAATTCAAATAACCTAAGATTCTCTGAAATAGTTTTCGAGTCAACATACATAGTTGCCAATCACATTTGGCATCATTTCCCATTTTTATTTTTTTTCCAAAAATTACCCCTCTTCCACTTTAAAAATCTGTTTCGTTTTGTTTCGTTCGTTGCGCAAAAAAGATCACTCAGCCTTATTAATAAAGAATCATCGAAATCGTGCATCCATTGTCCTGTAAAATAATTTTAAATAATTTTCTTAAATATCGTAGGTGAGAAAACAATTAAATACATAAAAAATCACTTACCCAGTACATTAATTACTTTAATTATGGACAAAATAATATGAGTAATTTTTTACTTCGACTTAGCCAAAATAAATGCGTTTAAATGGCGTATAAATAATATCTTTTTAAAATATTTAAATATAACCCATGAAATTTTCACATGATAATTATAGCAGACTTTGCATTTTTGGCAATTTCGAGGTACACCTCTTCACTTTGATCAGCGATATCTCGGGAACCGAATGGCCGATTTGCGATCGAATATAAAAAAAAAGCATTTTGGTAATTACACTACACAATTACGCCATTGCATTTATCAATCATTTTCGTTAATGGAACAATTTTTTACCAAAGAATTACAGCCAACCATACCCCCCCCCCCCTTAAGAAGGAATAAAGATGACCAATTTAAGCTTGAACGTTTCCCTCTTGGTATAATGGCTTTCGCCACAGAATTCCCATCATAAGTAAATAAGGAAACATAGTATAGCTTTCTTCAGGTGCCACATTTTGACCACTTCCTGTAAATCTGGGTTCTGGAGACGAGGCTTTAGCGATAGACATGACCCATATAAAGCCCATACTCCCAGTCGCAGCGAGCGATTTATGCTCTTGAGCATGCGTAAAACTTTATCTTGGGTCAAATCCGGTTTGTACATCTCCGCTGCGACTGGGAAGTATATCATGGGCTTAAAAATTACATTGTAACTTCAACATGAACATATAATAGTAGTTTTTATGTTTACTTTAACCTCTAAAAGAATGACATACAGAAGAGGAGCCGCAGAAGACGACACGAACAACTATGGCCTGAAGTTGTACTTTATCACTACGTTTATGCTATGTTTCCTTTTGAATCGTTTCATCAGTGACGACTACGCAAAGAACACCAGTTTCCACGCGCAAGACAAAGCTAGACAAGCTGAAATATATTGGGCCCAACGAGGGAAACTGCCCTTTTAGTTCTCCCACAAGTTGGGAAGGTTAAATTTCTGAACGTGGCTGCGCGATTACTAGAAGTACAAACGATCGCAGCAGTACACAATTGAATTGCTTTTGGCTAATTCGCTATCGGTATAAAACTCGAACAATCGACTCGAACTTCATGCACTACATTTGAAATAACATCGAACTTGCACATTCTTCAATAATGCATATTACCCGTTTGATGGATTTTCAATCACAATGAAGAACATGACAATTTGGTTTTGATATAGCTTGTAATTCGTATGCGTTGCAGTTTTTTATTCAGTTGCAGTGCATTATAAATATATGAAACGGTGGAAAAAATCAGAAAAGAAAATGAACTATTCATAGTAAATGTAGCAATGTATATTATGGGTGTTGATTCTTGAAGAAATATTATATTCTAGTTAACATCGGTTTGCACATGATTTGGTTTTCTTAGTTGGTAGGTGGTTTTTTGGGTTTAGTAATATATTTCAAAGGTACTATAATTTACTAATGGGGAAATAAACATGCGATAAAAAAATATATATAATATAATAGAAATAAAAAAAATACAATTAATGCCAACACGAATATAAAAAAAATACAAATATGCCAACAACGATATGTGCGAAAGACATTAAAAATATGTTTGTCGGCGATTAAATTTCGTAAACTGTAAAGAGTTGAGAGTTGAATTATATAATGCAATTATGTTTAAGATGTTGTTGCTGTTGAATCGTGCTTATCTTTTTTATTTTGTTTTTCGTTGTTTTTTTGTTGTTTTGTTTGTGTTTTTTTCTTTGTTTGTTGACTCTGTTATAGTAAAATGGACTTTCAAGTAACTGTGATTTTGCAGTGAAGTTAATAACGTTTTGATAATTTGTGTCCTTTCCCCAACCTTCAAACCCTTTTCTTCCACACAATGATTTCAGCCGAAAAGACATTTTCTTTTCCACTGGCCTTCTCCTCCCAACATAATCGATTTACGTTTTTATTAGTTCATTAATAAAAACCCGATTTTCACACAAACACGACCATTCCCTGAAGGGCTGGTTTATTTATGTTCAGTTAGTTTGTCCTCATTAAATATAACTGGATGGACCTAGTCAAAGGATGGATGATGTATACATTTGATGTGAATTTGCTTGTTTCTGCCAAAACGACATCCTGCAGGTAATATAATGATTTGTAGCTATTTGACAAAGTAACATTAAAGGTTTAATTTTAAAGGTCATACGCGTCGTATCATAGTTAATTACGATCATTTGGAATATTCAAAGAATCCGATACCGAATACTTTCGATATATGTAAATATACATACAAGGAAGGAATGATAGAACCTCGGAATTCTAAATTTAGTTTAGGTAGAGTGTACCTCATCTTGTGAAAGTAGACTCACATCCTCTAGTTTATACCTACATGTAGATTTAGATATTTAACACTTGACCCTTTGACCCCAACTTGGTTCTTAGAAGCGCACACCAGGGAGAAGAGAGAAAAAAACATACATTTTCAATATAATTGGCGAAACTTGCACAACATATGCAGATTGTCAAGACAATCATTAGTTTTAAACAGCTAAGATATATTCTGTTATTGACGTCTCGTAGACGTCACAGTCATAAATACCTTTAAACGCAAAATAATCCTTGTGCAAAATGATATGAATTTTAATAATAAACAGATTTAATGATTTGTAATCGGTTTTGGTCAATAATTTGGTATGTCCAAATACAATATTACATATTAAAATTACACACAATTTATAGACTGATACCTATTGTCCAAAGAAATGTCCACTAATGTCCACAAGAAAGCTTGCCGTTCAGCGATGAATATATCCCACAGCGAAGATCCAAAATGACAGCGCATAAGTTCACATAAAACTCATCAGGTGATATTTCCATGGGATCTTCTCATCCTGAATGTAATTTTGTCCAGCTTTCAAGACGGACGGGGTTTTCCCTCGACGACACTAATATTCTGTCACTCAGTGCCAGGTATTCTCCACCATCAGTCTGTCGATAATGTCCTCATTTAGGACCACAACTGAATCCTTTTTTTATTCAAAAACTGAGCTCTTCTGGCTAAAAAGACGGCAGCACACAGATCATATTAGCTCCGCGGCATCCAATAGATAAATCATGGCATATGTAAGCTCAAATCTACCATTATTGTAGATTAAACTATTCTATAAATAACTATACTGTATAGTTTCCTCGTTACTACTGCTGAGGCGAGACTTAACTCAAATCTCCCTTTATACTGACTTCACAAAGTGCCCAAGTCTTAAAATATAAATTACCAATAATCCTGCCTAACATAACCTTGCACTATCTGACCATTGGATTCACATAAATTACATAATCTGAATTACATCACTTTCACATTATAACTTTATGGGGGAATCACGATCATGTAACATGTTTTGATCTCAATGCAATAAACAGTTGACTCAGTTTTATCAGTTTACATCTTGGGGATTCCCCACGTTCCCCTATTGTGCAATCTACAGGTGCAACCTTGTACAAACAACACTAGGGAATCCCCTGCTCTCTGTTTAATCATAAACAAAGTACTTTCTTTGTGAGAAATCTTCTCAAATAAATTGTAGATATAAATATATTTGAATCAAATTTGAGGGGATATAACATTTCAAAGACGTTCTTCCCAAGAGATTGAAAACAACGTATTCTGTTCTAGCGAATCAAATAGTCATCGAGTCAACTTTAAAGGCGATTTTTGAAAGCTTGTTTGGGATGGCATAAAATGTCATTAACTCGATATTTACGTGTGTGTTGCAACTTTGTATACATGGTAGAATACTTCAAATACAATGACACTTTCTCATCATTTATCAACTGTAAATTTGTGTCCGGTGGTTACTTTTTTATTTTTACGTCGTATTTCATATATTTTATTTTTCATATACGGCTTCCATGTGAAGCATTCAGAAAGATGGTTGTTAGCCGATACGACAAGAATCGACAATTTTATTAATTTACTTGAAATAATAAATACAGCTTTAATCAGGACGCGTGGCTTAATATGGAGGATGTTTAATTTGAAGCGTGTGCGCAAGAACTGTTTTGAGTCCACTTTGAGCATGACGAACAAAGAGGAAAATGACCAGGAAATGGTACTTGGAAGAAATTGTGAATGCATATAGGCTATATGCGTCGCGACGCAGGAAAAACTCTATGTAAATTTGACGGTGAAATCAAAAACCTCTACACAGGAGATTTTTGCCATTCTGGCACGGATGAGTAGTAGCACAGTGTGCCCATTCTGGCATCTGCACGGTGTGGGGATGGAGAAGAGACGGAGACACAGCGTGGCCAAGAATGCAGTGCAACATTGGCGGCCAGATTGCATTGCCAATCTGGGGCCCCACAATGGCTGTTCAATGATTAATTGCCAATCTGGCCCCAGTTGCCATTTGCCAATCGGGCCACAGTTGGCTGCCACTCTGGCCCAAGGGCGTCTCCATGCAATGTCTGATTTTGAACCAAAAATCATGATTGTTTCCAGGTGTATATTCTCTTCCATATGTTGAGATGGTTAAGTAAATGTTGGCTGGTTCCACGTTTTTTATCATAATCATTGATATTTGGTATCCTGTTTTGAGCATTTTGGATGGTTCCCGGTGTTTTCGGCTTTGTTATAAAAGGTTTTATTGGATTGTTCTGAAATCCAAATTAACTATTTAAGTTCAAAATTAGTCAAAATTAAAAAATAAAACACTTTTTAAACAAAAGTGACACTTTGGATGATTCCCGACGATTAGGGTGGGTCCTTGATTTGTTTTGGTTACTTTTGTATTATTGGGCTTGAGCAGTGTCTGGAGCCTGATTCAACTATTTATGATTTTTAAATAAACGTACACTTTGAATGGTTCCCAGATGGGTTATGGATGGTTCCCTGTGTTTTGGGCTCCTTGTGATTAATGGTTGTTGAGGCATTGTATGGAAACCGATTCTACTATTTGGTTTAAATTATGATTTTTATGATTTTTAAACAAAAGTGTTGTTTTTTTTGGATGGTTCCCAGTTTTTGGTTGGTTCCCAGTGTGTGGCAGTTCCCAGTGTTTTTGGCTCTTTGTGTATAAATTAATGTTGTTGGGCATTGTCTGGAACCCAAATTAGCATTTTGGTTTAAATGTCAAAATCAGGATTTTAAACAAAATTGGACTTTGGATGGTTCCCAGGAAGATTCTGGATGGTTCCCGATGTTTTTCGGTTCATGTGAATAGAATGGTTGTTGAGCTTTGTCTGGAACTCGATTTCAAACTATTTGGCTCAAAATGGTCAAAATTTGTGCTTTTTTAAACAAGTGGACATTTGGATAGTTCACAGATGGTTTTTGGATGGTCCCGGTGTTTTCGGCTCTTTGTGTATAATGATTGTTGGGCATTGCTGGAACCAAAAATTAGCATTTTGATTTAAAATGGTCAAAAATCATGCTTTTTAAACAAAAGTGGACCACTTTGGATGGTTCCAGGAAGATTCTGGATGGTTCCCGGTTCTTTCGGGTCCTTTGCATATGAATGGGTTTTTGAGGCTTTGTATGGAACTTCGGATGTGCTGTTACTACTCGGGGGCATGCGACATTTGCGTTAATCCGTGGGAAAAGATAACTCAAAGTGGTACATATCACTGTAATTTGACGCTTACTTTAACATTAAGTGACCAAGCTAAAAAACTTCCGTTAGTGCCCAAGGGGGGGGGGGGGGGTGCTAGGGGATCCCAACCCAGATAACACTTTCCCATGGGAGTTGATCATGACACTAACACAAGTAAATAAGGGGTCAGTAAGAACCACATACCCACAATAAAAATTGAAATCCGACTTTGACCTATGACTATGGCCCCGATTGAAATTGTCACTCTCCGAAAAGGAGTGGTTCGCACATTTCCATCCTCAGCAACTCAAATCTAAAGTTTTGAACCAAAATTACAAATCTGTCCAACCCCTTTTTAATCCTTTTAATTAAAATAATCATTGCAAAATTTAGCCAATTAATACCATCTTGTATTTTCTCTAAACTTCAAAAATCACCTATTTTTCCCATAGACTTACACAGTTAAGATTAAGAGCACGTCATGACAAAATTAAAATGATGCTACCAGCTATAAAAGGTATTTGATTTAAGTATTATTAATTATTAATTAATTGACCTCCAATAAGTATATATCTAAGCAAATAATCCCAAGATTTAAGTACTTATTTTTGTAATTAGTAAAATATCTGATTTTTTCACTTCCGTTAGTGCCAAGGGGGGGGGGGCTAGGGACTCAACCTAATTATTCTAAGTAGCCGTGGGCGGATTGAATTTTGTTTTAGTATCCGGAGAAGAGTATTCATAATCGACAATTAGCAAAAAACTCCTTGAACAATGTGATTGCGTAACCGAGAAATTGAAAGAAAAAAAAAATCAAATGTTGGGGGAATATGGAACCCTCCCCTCCCTTGCGGCACTTAAGACTGTTCACCTCTCAAAACAGCTTCGATGTTCAAATATAAAGAGACACTGGCACATTGGAAAAAATATTGCGCCATCAAGAATTTTCAAAATCGATATTTTTGCATGGTTATAAAGCTGTTATATACAAAATCCCTCACCCAAAAATTAAGACCAAATCAGATTCCTTCTGGGTAAAAAAAAAAAACGGAACGAGATGTTTCAAATAAACAGGTGTCCCACAAAAATGTAAAAATTCTGATTTTTGCACTGGTGAAAAGCTTTCTAACAAACTATATACATCTGAAAATGATTTAAAACTGCACCATGTTTCTTTGGGACAAAAAAAAAAAAAAAAATGTGAAATTCTAATCTCCTGTAGGAGAACCTATACATTCAGCCTAATATGTTTTTTGTTGAAATATAAGCATATACAAAAGGTATTTCTGTAGGCAATAAAAGGTGGGATCTATCGCGGTGTTTAATATATATGAACTCACTTACCTATCAAGAAAATATATACAGATGACCTTTGAATCGCATTGCCCTTTAAATCAAGAAGGCCTAAAGAAGCGGTAGACGCAGAAGACGGACTAGAACAACTATGCACGATGTTGATACTTGTAAAATAGTTTATGTTATTCATTAAATGCTGCCTTATGATCATTTCATAGAGTAGAAACAGGCAAAGAACATTTTTTTAAATCCACCGGTTCACGCGCACGACAAGCGGGGTTTACCAGACGAGGGAAACTGCCCTTTTAGCATGTTTAGTTCTCCGCACAAGTCCGATTTTAAGTTCTGAACGGGCTGCCGATTACCGAAGCACAAACGATACGCAGTACCACAATTCAGATTGCTTTTGCTAGTTGCTATCGGGTATAAAACTTGACAATCGACTCGAACCTTCCATGCACGCCATTAAATATAACATCGGGGGACTTGCATGTTCTCTACAATAAATGCATATTACCCGTTTGATGGATTTTCAATCACAATGAAGAACATGACAATTTGGTTTTGATATAGCGTGTAATTCGTATGCGTTGCAGTGTTGTTATTCAGTGTCAATGCATTATATAGATGAAAGGGTGGAACAATAATAAACGGAAAGGGAATTATTCATACATTGTGGCAATGTAAATATTAATGGTGTTGTCTTGCAGATATGTTATTCTAGTAAAATCAGTTTTGCACATCGTTTTCCTACTTGATCGGTTATTTTGGTTTAATAGTAATATGTTCACCTTTCTTTCTTTTGCTTTTGAAGAACGGTAATGGATTTTGGCAGCTGATATATGTTCATTTATGCAAATATTATAGAGCCCAACCGATGCCGATCATCTAATATATACACTTACACTTGTCATTGCCTTGCGTGTTAGAGCGGCCTCTAATTACTGATATTTTTGAAGACATTAAAATATGTTTCGTTATGCATGCAATTAAAATCATAACATGTACTATTGTGCTACTGCTAAACTTTGTTTTCGTTTTTGATTTGTGTTGTGTTTTTGTTTTGGGTTTGTTTTCGGCTTTTTTTTTTGGGGGGGGGGTCGTCAACTCTGTAAATTGGACTTTCAAGCAACTGTAATTTTGCAGCGATTTTAATACCGTATATTATTTGTGTCATTCCCCTATCTTCAACCGCTTTCTTCCCGACAACATTATTTCAGGCCAAATCACAGATTCTATTTGCCAAGGGCATCCCCCCTCCCAACACAATCGATTTGACGCTGTATTTTTCATTAAAAACCCAGATTTTCACAAAAAACATGACCCATTCCCCGCAGGACTGGTTTGTTTTATGTTCGGTTAGTTTTCCTATTTGATATCCCTGAATGGACCTAGTCCCAGGATGGACGATGTAGAAAATTTGATGTTGAATTTGCCTTGTTTTCGCTAAACTACATCTGCAGGTCATACATTGATTTCATCTATTTGTAAAGGATGAATTTAACCCTGGTAATTTACTGGCCATAGGTATTTTAATCAAAGTAATGACTTTGGAATATTCAAAGAATTCCCGAAACTGAATACTTTCGATATATGTAAATATGCATAGAAAGAGGGAAAGATACACCCTAAAAACACCGGGGTATTTTACATTGGTCATTTACTGGGGTAGTAGTCAACTATACACCCTCTACGAAAAAGTTTTTCACATTTTGACCACGAAAAGGGTCCAGTTTTTTACATTTTGTGGTCAAATTTGACCACTACTTCGAAGTATAGAAGCCCTATACTCCGATTTCAAGTTACGTTAGGTAGGGACGTACCTTTTGTGACGTACCCCTATGCGAAGCAGGCCAATATCAGTACAGCTATACCTACACTTGTGATCCTATTTGGCTTCCAGGAGCGCATAACCAAAGGGAAGAAAGAAACGAAAATAAAAGAAAATGGAGGAAGGAATGGAAGAGAGAAAAATTAGAGATAGAGAGTGGGAGAGAGAGGGAGGGAGGTGAGGGGAGGGCTGGAGTGATGGCTTGAGGGATGGAGTGAGGAATACGAAGGCAGGAATGAAGGAGGAAGGAGTTGGTAGGCTTGAGGTAGGTCATCAGGAGAGAGATCGGGAGTGATGTATGGAGGGAGGGAGAGGGAAATTATTGACGAACATGTACCGCTTTGTGCAGATTGCCAAGACGATCAGTTTAAACAGTTAAGAGTATTTTCAAAACTCTGTCTTACCAAGAGAGAAAACAACGCGAATTCTGTGTTCTAGCGAATAAAATAGTAATCATGGCAACTTGAAAAGCGCTGTTTTGAAATCTTGTGTCGGAGCATAATGTAATAACTCGATATTTACGTCTGTGCTGCAACAGTATTATTGTAGATACTTGCAAATACAATAACTAATCCACTGGTGTTTTTTTTTTGTATCTGCAGTTCTCATACCACATCAATATTTATTTATTCATTCAGTCATTTATTTATTTGTTCATTTACGAGAAATTTAGTAATATAGTTGTATTAATGTTTTGAGGTTACTTTTATTTTTTACGTCGTATTTCATAATATTTTAATTGAAAGCTCAGTAATTTTCATATACGGCTTCCATGTGAATGTAAATCAAGAAAGTTGTAAAGATGTGTTAGTCGACACGACAAGATACAACATTTTCTTAATTTACGTTGAAACAATAATAAAGCTTATCATGAACGAATGGCTTACCTCGTCTACCTGAACCATTGTTTGTAACAACAACGCCCACCCCCGTGATTTCCGTTACTGAACACCAGATTCATATTGTGGTACCAAAGAATAGCTTCGAGTTTCTTCTTCCATTGGTACCAAAATAAGTACCATCATCCCATTAATGACGTCACCAGGACGTCATATGTGGAGGAAAGTCCCGACATACTGAATATAGAGTGGAAAATTGATATTTCGCAATTTTAGCGACACTCAAACCTTATTATATCTCTAAAATGCTGTCATTATATAAAATCTATCATTTCCCATCAAGTAATTCAAAACCTCATGGAAATTTATTTTTCGAACCTTTTTTGGCGAAAATTGAATTTTTCACTGTGTGTGTCTATGGAAATGGCATTTTTGCTGACATGTGAACTTTATGACGTCATTGTGACGTAATGCTCGACATGTGGTACGCATTATTTTGGAATCGATGGAAAGAGGAGGCCCATACCTATCCATTGGATGTTGTTTTTTGGATGAAAAGGAGCGTAA